>JABFEB020000033.1:12833712-12857405 GCA_019775895.2 Stomatorhinus ivindoensis | reverse complement strand
CCCCCCCCCCCCCCCCGCCCCCATTTCCACCCCTATTCCCTGCTTCTGATGTTCAAATAGGAGGGAGGCCAAGCGGTTCATCCAAGTGACTATGGGCGATCCAAATGGCTATGCAGAGGATGTCTACCACTGTACACTGTGTACCTTCCTACAAAGTGCTTTATGCAGCACATGAAACTTAATCTAATGCCTCAAAGGGCTCCACTGAGATCTGCCCCCTAAGCTGTTCGACATAAAAATATACAACATTCTGACATCTGGAAATGTAAGCTTATAATTATCATAGACCACTATTCTCTTGTAATATTTTAAGTATTACTTCTTATTACTGTATACTCATTTAGAAGATTTCATTTTTGTAACGTCAATATGTCATTTATTTAATATTACTGGAAAATGAAGGAAATTTATGACAAACTGCTCTTAATATTGAAGGATCTCTTCCCCTTATTTTCTGTGTTTGGCTCTTCCTCCATTCCTACCCTTTGCATCTTTAAACTTTCACTTGCATTTGCAGTCTCACACACTAATTCTTATTTTTGGCTTCATCTGTCCCCTATTTCATAAAACGATCATCATTCTATACCACAGGATATGGCACATAGGCCAAGAAACACAGACCGTCCTGTGGATAAGCTTAGGATATACTTAGCTTCCCTAATTCATAATTGCCTTAAACTGGGAGATTAATTGTGAATTACAGTAAAATTAATTAATTGTGAATTACAGTAAAATTTATTAATTGTGAATTACAGTAAAATGCATTCGTTGTAAATTACATTAAAATGCATTACTCTCACTGATTTTTACTTGTGTTTTATTATCAAAATAACCTCTGATTCATATCAGAATGCAAGAAGTACTTTCTCTTAAAATAAATAATTTAGCTAAATTTAGCATGTCATAATCATATGCAGTGGAATGCCAGTTAGCATAGCGCTGAGCCGCCACACACTGCGATAGGTGGTTTAAATTATGAAATGTTTTATATTAGCAGAGGTGGAGATTTCAGGTCCAGAAAGTAAAAATCCAAACCAGAATTTTGTTCCAACCAACCAGCTGAGTATCTGTGACCGTGACTCTTTATACTCAACTGGTTGGTTGAAACAAAATCCTGGTTTGGATTTTTACTTTCTGGACCTGAAATCTCCACCTCTGTATATTAGTGCTGTTTCACATGCTTTCTGACTTGCAGGCAGTCGTTGAGTGTTTCAGAGGGCTTCAGATGCTCCAAAAGCCACCTAATGTCTCTGCCATGCGGCACAAAACCGGCATAATAACTGGGGAAAGTGATTCATGAATCCTGTCACCCTCTGGGTCACGGCGCCAGAAGCAGTTTCCATGTTTATTTTCTGGTTTGCATGGGAGTAATAAAAAAAACATCCCATGTTGACTAATGGAGAACACACGTCTTTCCAGGTCTTCTCGAAGCTCTTCACCTTTGACATTAGCAGTCCCGTCAGAACAGTGAAGAGTATGACACGGTTGAGATGGGTCTGTTTGCGACGCCACTTCGTTGTCTTGCAGCTCATGTGTGTCGCTCTTGCCTGAGAGATTTGGGATGATTATGCTTTCTGCATGAATCTTCAGTAGCCTTTTAGATTCAAATAAAGTGAAGAAACCTTGTAAAGTAATATAAGACATTTCAAGGTCTTTTTAAAAATATTTTTTTTTGTTTTATTTTTATTTAACTTGAACAATTTGGACTTGGCGTGGAGATATCGAGCTCGCCAGTAACAAGCAACCGGATTCAGCAAAGATGCAGATTGACATTTTAAAGCTGTCAGAACAGCATGTGGCAAAACCATTGAATTACAGTGTTTCTGAAAGCTGGGGAAATTAGCACACTAAGAGCAAACATTAGCCATCCCGTAGGCCTTTAAAGTTCCATTCGACGTTTTGATTCAATTAAGTGGTTTAATTCGACCACATGTGACAAATCTAGTCGGTCGCTGACACGCAAAGGGCTCAGAACTGGCACCAGAGTTCCAGCCCCCACTCTGGTACCCTGTTCGTTTCCTGTTGCCGGTGGTCATGATGGAACATTGCTTTGGGGACACAGCAGAGACGGAACGTGGGGGTGAATTCCAGAATGAGAGCAGCCTAGGGGGTGGGCGGCGTCAGGAACATCGGGTATCATCGACAAGGCTGACCCAGCAAGGAGACGCGAGCCAGGCCATGAAGCCCGGCTGCAGGTGCGAATGTTGGCATTTCCTTTGATACTCATTGCCTGCAACACCTAAGCAAAACGACTGAGGTGTTATGTGTGTGGTTGCCCACTAACTGCCTTGAGGGTTTTTTCTTATCAAATCTGAGCATGCTTGTGCTCCGTGTACCCCATCCATCCCCATCTGACTTCAGACTAGCAACACTGCGTCCCATCTGCAAGATCTGCAAGGCTTGCTTGAAAACGGTCAGATCTTCTCTGTTAAGCTCTCCGTCAGTGCCTAACCCATAAGCGACGTCGTGTTTGTTGATGTCCATGCAAGTATATTATAACACCATGAGCCATCTAAATCTACGTGATACCTCTGTTATGCTCCGCTTTAAAATCACACTGGTCTTCCGTCTTGAGACTGTACTTTTTTTTACTTGCAAGCCAAGATAAATGCAAATTTTAAAAAAAGTAACAAAGTTATATTGTAGAGGGGAAGCAGAATTCCTATCTTAGAACAAGTAGAGTTTAGCTGCCAGACTGCTCTCTTGTCCATAAGAAGTAGAGAAAAAAGAAGCGCTGTCCCTTTAAGAAGTTCTCGTGTAGTAGTGGTGTAGTAAAGCTCACCAGGCTGGGGATTGCGTGACTGCAGCAGACTGGGCCCTGACCTCAGAAAAGTGGTTATGAAAACGATCTGTCGATCAGAGGAGCTCAGGAGACCAGCCCTGCAGAAGTGAGCAGAGTCTGCACAGTTCTGTCCCACAAAGAGGAAATTTCTGCTGTGCTCAGTGCAGTCACACACACGCGCGCACACACACACAAACACACACACACACACTAGACGGGAGGCAGCCAGAGGATTGCAGTGGGAGATTTTTAAAACAAACCCTCTTGTACCATAAGTTTTACAGGATCTGGCCGCTGCAGTAACAGAAATAAAGGAAGATATCAAAAGAAGAGTAGACTAATAATAATATAGAGCGCAAAAACACGGGATTCTAAGGGGGGGTGCCGTGCCGCCCCTGTCTGCATGGCCTGCGGAGGCAGCTGACTTCCGGAACACCGTCTGCCCCACTTGTGGCTGCTTTATTTCCGTGGCCTGAGGGTGTGAACCTGAGGAGTCACACTTGAATAAAACAGGCTGGCATCAGGGCAAGCTATCCCTGGTGCCGTCACCGCCGCGGGACTGCAGGCTAAATGGCTTTGCCTGAGTTGGCAGTAAGTGACAGCAAACAGCCCCCACCCCCCTCACACCTACACATGGGGTGCAAATTACACACTTTAAAAAAAAATACATAGCCTACCTACCAGAGAAGGTAATATGCTGTAAGATTTTATTTATCTAAAGAGATACTAAATATGAGCATTATCTTCTGTACTCCTTTTAACCTGAAACAGGGGTGGGGGGGGGGGGGGGATTTCCCATAGTTGTGCTCTGCTCTGAATGACAATAACATTTACAGTTTTTCTTCCAAAACCAACATGCTCCTTCCCTAGGGACTCTGTGCTGGCCTCCACAGACCCCCCCCCCCTTTTAATGTCCCCCACATCCATGAGCAGGTCTGCGTTACATGTGCATCTTGATCAAAGGTCATTCATTGTATATTGGCAGTTCCACAGTCGTGGATTTCTCTGAAAATGACTAAGACAGTTGCTGTTCAGCCTTGTTAGGAATACTATTTTTAACTTGATTTACATGATTTTAGAGTAATGGAGAAGTACACAGTGTCACATTGAACTAATTAGACTATTTAGGTGAGGGTAATGCGCAGGAATGATAACAAGCCGGCACAGATGACTTATAATTTTGATTTAACGACTAAACTGTACAGACCTAAGCTAGTTCATATGACTCCAAATGTTATATTTTCAAGGTTTACGATTCTATTCCAAATCAAATTATTGTTGCCTCATAGATTAATCTCATTATAAAAAAATCCTATCAGTACTAATACTAGAATAATTATAGGCATTGTTTTAATGTGTTTAATTTTATTGCCTTGGGTATTACATTATAATGTTTAATTATATGAAGTATATTATCTTACTATGTAACTATAGCCTTTATCTATAGCCTTTATTAAAGGTCTCAGACTTTAAGGTTTCTTGGTGGAACTTTATATAATAATTATGTTATAATTTCTCCTATAATGGAAATAGCTTCCCGATATTCGACATTATCGTGTGAACATACTGCCGTGGCGGCTGGAGGTGCGATGCCATCATGTTCCCCCCCCCCCAGCCACTCTGCCAGCCAGAGTTCAGGTTTGTTCCTGTTACCAACTGTGCCATTATTGAAAATATACAAAAAAGACGCCATTTATGGTAATGTATTCAGATGTATTTAAATAATTAAACCATTCCTGTGGTCTCTGTATTTGTGAAATTATGCCCCAACATTGTTTTTTTTTTTTTTTTGAGTGCTAAAATTTATTGTGGAGACAAAAACACAGAAATGTTGATTACGTACCTACTCCGACCAATGGATTCGATATTTTTGCGAAAGCACCTTTGACGGAAGTTACGAGCTTTACCAGCTCTGCGCAGCCACTCGGTATTCACTAAATCTCGGTTTAGGAAATCATTCTTCAGTGACAGCTTTGAGGTTTTCTCGTGATCCTCGGGGATTTTGCTCTGGCGTTGCTACGCCAGCCTCGAGCTTTAGCCTGTTGTCCTACTAATGGGTATTTCCTCCATTCCAGCCATGACATCTTTAGCACATTTACTGTACAAGTAGCGCAGCATTTATGTGAACTTTCACACTTGTCTTTAAATCAAATCTAACAGCCGCGCCATGTGTTTACAGAACCTGTGTGAGCAAAGTGTAGCTGCGCTCAGACATATATACCAATGCAGATATTTTTGTCTTTCTCTTGCTCTGTCACCCCTGACTTCCGGTGAATACACTTTGTTTTTTTTGGTTGAGTCTTTGCTTTAAATTCACAGCCAAGCTTGGTGATGTCAGAGTGAAATATATCATTGTTCACCAAAAGAGGGTGCTCCAGTTTGGTGTGCAGCTAGATTTAATATAGTTCATTTAAACTTCCATCCATCCGTCCGTTCGTCCATCCATCAGCCTATTTTCTAGTATTCTGTCCCACACTGCTTTTATGAATTCGACTTTTTCACTACTTCTACATCTGTGTCGTATGGGGACCAGGAACCTGTTCCAGGCTGCTAAGAGCCAAAGGCTGGGATACAATTAAAAAGTAAATGGGATGGTTTTTGTACATTTGCCTTCCTCATTATCCCTTGGGTGTTTGTAAATATTTTTATGGAACTTGGGATTATGGCTAAATTCGAATAAGAACAAGGATAAATACAAAAAAATGTTAGCCCAGTTGTATCAAATTGACCTCGCAGTAGACAGCCGTCCATGGGGCCAGAGCCTTAGGTTTTATTTTTTTTGTTGTCATTGAGAGCAGATCTGCAGTGGCAGAGCGTGGAAAGATCACGACCAACACTTTCTGCTGCCCACCAGGCTGAAAATGAAGATATTACAGGAGCCGTATAAAATCCAGATCTTCCATTAATTGGTAAATCGATGGCAGTACAGAAAAGTACATAAATCCCACATTACCGACGCGTACTCCACTGCCTTGTGCCACATGCTAATTTTGAACCTTTTCTCTGATGTAAAAATGTGGAAAATGCTGTTTTTCAATTCAGTATTTTACCTTTCTCTTGTATTAGAGCATAAGCCACTCCCATTTCTCCTTCAGTATCCCAGAAGTGTTGTCAAGGATCAGCAATGCATCCATCTGGGGGGGGGGGGGAAATCAATATTTCTTGTTCCTGCCCAAATAAATATGAAGCATGCATGGAAAAAATATCTCAGAGAAATTTAACTTCAAAATGTTTTTAAATAACATAATATGTTGCGAGTATGAGATCAGCTGAAGGGATTGACCACAGTAAGGTTAAACTATGAGGAACCATCAGAGAAAAGCCAATGAAGAGGGCTGAGTTTCCATATCCATGGTTTGCGTGCTAAGTTTTGTTTCGTGAGGAGGCCACATGTTTTGACATTGCGTAACTCCGGGCCGGTTTATAAATCATGGTGTATTTTTGGTGCTCTGTTGAAGACCTCCGTGTTGCCCCTCTATAAACACTCTGCACTGGGCAGCCTGAGATCTTGGCCACATACACCGATGGATTATATTCAAGATTTATCACTATTTGACAACACAATGTTTGTAGAACTCAAAGAACTGGACTTATAGTATTCGATCAATTACACGTATTACTGTAACACGTATTACAGGTTTATCTCAATCCAAACAGAACAGTTTGTGTATATGACTTGTGAATCAATATTACAGCACAACATTTACATAAAAACTGGAATTTTTTCTGATCCATTTTGAACATAGACTTCTGAGGGACAATTAGGTGAAAAATATCTATGAGAACAGGGTTAGCCCTCGCAGGCCTGTATGTACACGTGGCTCTCATCGCAAGCTGTAATGGTGCCTAATTATCGCTTCACTGTCACTTTGCCTTAACCATTTCCTAGTGAATTCGGATTAGTTGTGCCACTATGATCAGTCCTGTCAAACCAGGAACAGACTGCCAACTAAAAAGCAGTTACAATAGTAATATGGCATTCAGCATCTCTGAGCAGACAAGACACCACTAAGATCTATTTAACCAGTCTGCTTTTTTCCTGGAAGTTTTAATTTCATTTTATTTATTTATTTTTTATGTACAGTACTGTGCAAAAGTCTTAGGCAGTCAAAAGAAATGTTCAAAGCTGGCTAGTAAGTGCACACTTGAATAAAAAAACACAATTTAACATCAGAACATATGAAAATTAAGAGTAACACAAAAAAACTAGCAAAAGGTTCTTCTGTTCTCCAAAAAGTTAGGGATATCTAGTTGGACGGCTAAAAGAACAAACCTCTCCTCAGGGGCACCTCAGTCATTTCACATATTTATTAAATTTCACCACCAGCTCACTTAATTAATTAACGTAATTAGTTAAAAAAAAAAAGTCAACAAGATATTGATTAACTATATGAGGTGTGCCAATGGTCAAGTCAAAAAATGCAAATAATGGGGTGATTTTAGCAGAGGTTTTGAAGCTGACACACTTACTGACAACTGTAATAGCATAGTTTTACACCAATATAAAGATCATTTAAACATAATTTTCTTTGGCTGCCTAAGACTTTTGCACAGTACTGTATGTTTTTTTTGTCCATCATTAAAAAACGGATTCTTATGTATTTTGTACTGACTTGTGTTGATGTTTAATATCACTGTCCTCTCCCACTGAAAAGGTGTATAATGATCTGAAGTAGTCTTGTAGAATGTAGGCAGGGATGATCAGGAATTTGTGAAATACTTTCTTTGGCGAGTTCCAGCATAAAAACCAGAGACGCTATATTTGCTGGCAGTGTGTGCTTGGTGCTGTAGGCGTAGATCTATGTATTCTGGAGCTACAGACTAGCTGGGTTTTCTTTGATCTTCAAGCACCTGCTCCTTTTGTCTGTTTCCCCTTGGAAAGCTGGCCAGGGCTGATTCTATGCACCATCTTCATATCCTTTGGGACAGACACTTGTTAGGCCTGTGCATCTGTCAATGAAAGTGTGGACATGCCTGCTTCCACCTGTGGGAAGCCGTGTGGGTTCGATTTTGTCCTTCCATAACCTCATCACCTTTGACCTCTGTTTAGATGGGGGAGCCTCTCACTGATAACAGCATTAATGTACGTTTCCAGGTGTCTGGTGTTGATTAAAAGCATTTGCGCTACAGCTTCAACCTCATGGTCTTATGGAATTTATTTTTTGAACGTCGATCGGTGTCATTTCAGGGCCTACCACTGATTGTCTCATGACTTTTAGATGATTAGTTTGGCAGTGGATAGGAGGTGCCTTAGTGTGTGGAAATCTGCATTTTCCTTTCCTCTTGCTTTGTTCATTTCCTGTTTAATCGCGGGGCTCGTTGAAGTACTGTGTGCCTCTATAATTTGTTAAAAAAATAAACCCCAGTGAACCCCAGTGTTTTGGCAACAGATGTCTTCCAGTCTCTCCAGCTAAATATTTCTGAAAAAGATAACACACACACACACGGCTATAAATCCAACTGGAAGTGTCAGGCCAGTATCCCTTCTGCTTCTCATTTAAAGCAATTTTCACATTAGAACGGGCTCCGGCAATGAAATGCAAACGAATCTCTTGGAACGCGTCACTGCCAGGAGGCCCCGGCGGATCGAGCAAAAGTAGCGCACACTTGTCCTTAAGATGGGAGGTTTTGGTAACAGTGAAACCCATCGCATTGAACCCCACCTCCTTTGCTAGCATCCTTCGTCAGTGACAATGACGGGGACAGCAAAATGTGGTGCTACAGGAGGGCAACCGCTTTAGATCGTGAAGCCAAGAGACCGGACCGCAATCTGACGTAGATTGTCCACATTTCTCGCCAAACACAGGGGCACAAATTTCTACGGAACTTCGGCGAGAACACATTGCACTTACTTCTGCTTTTGTATTACTACATTAAGTGTGGCACGCATATAATGTAATATGTGGTGTCATTAAATTCAGATGCAGTAACCGTATTGTTTTGTTTGGAATATGTTAGTTGCTTTAGACTTGATAGCAACAACTCAACCTGTTGACCTTTATGTATTCAGTTGCAGCCACATGATTGAGCGTTTGGCTGTTTGTGTTAATGAGCAGATGGACCTATGAAATTGGCCACTGAGTGAATATAATGGTGATTAATCACTATAATCACTATATAGTAGTCATTATCACGTCATAGGTGAGGTATGAGTGTTTTCAAATCTGTAATTATGACAGTTCAGACGTAGGCTACCTTATTAAAGGTGTAATTAATGGAGTATGTGGGTTAACCTGTTGCTTTTTGATTTGTTAGGCCCATATGGGTCATGGGTGTTTGTTTATTGTCATGTACCACGAGTTAAATGTCTGTAAGATTTGGTTTTCTTTAGGGCCATGTTATGATCCATTCCAGAGTGTTTTGTTGCTGAGTGTAAATGGGTTTTTGTTTTTTAGTTTGTTGGGTAAAATGTCACCTTAAATGACATTAAATGAGTGATTAAGATAGATGTACTTGTTCATTTTAGATTTAAAGCAGAATGGCTACAGAAATGTCAAAACACGTAGTTTGTTGACCTAACAAAACTCACTCTGATGATGCCCTTTCAGGACTTTCTTTGGCTTTGCTTTTGATAACATCTAGAGCTGTAACTCAAACAACAGATATTTAATGAAAATTCTTCTGTACTTATTTCATTTAGGCTTATTTTTTGCTAAATTTTTCCAGTTACTGAATTCCATGATCCAGATTTTTGCCAGAAATTGGACTTAAAAAGACAGTACTAGTCTATGTTTAGACCAAGGTGCCAGCTGTTGTTGAATGCATATGGAGGTATTTTGCACAGATACAGCTACAGTCTCTGACTAGGGGGGGTGGGGGGGCACATCTGGTCGTCAGGGCAACATGACCATTTGGGACGTCATAAAGTCACAATTGAGACAGAGATACCTTTAGGGTTTGATAGCGTGAGCAGGTCTCTGCGGGTTTTTTTTTCATTACAATGAACTGGTTTGACTGCATTCAATTGGGTGCAAATTGATGGTTTGAAAACAAGACCTTTAAGTGTACAATGGGAACGTCAATTGAAGTGATGGGAAAAAGGTATGGGGCGCCTTGCAGAGGTGATGACGGAGGCAGACCGACAGAGTTCTTCAGAAGCGCGGGGGTGACCGGCACCAGGCTGGAAGTTACACGTTTAACGTAGTTACACCTGTCACGTGGCGTACAACGATCCTATAAACACTTGGGCTGCCAGAGGGCAAATCCAGCCAAGCGTGGCCATCGGCTGTAACGCGGGAGCTGGCGGGTATCCCGAGACGACCGCGGACTTATGCAGGTCCCCCGCTTGCTTGTTGTGTCCCGGGTGCCTTTTTTTCTTGCTGGACGAGCATTTTAGCCCGATGCCTTTTTTTCCCACCGAATGTATTTCTCATGCCTGGGTTTTGCTGCATGGTAGAGCCCACTTACATAAATAGCCCTCACGCAACTTCCACCCTTGAGTAATCCCTCTGCAACCAGCAGGGTGTTTGTTTTTCTTTTGGTTTCCCTCACAAGTGACGCCCTCCGTTTTTATGTCTCGAGGCCTTTACAGTTCTGATGATATGGCACAAGAAGAAATATCTACTAAGAGCCTAGTATCCATTGTACACCAGTAAATATTAGGTTGCATATACTGTACTGTGCAAAAGTCACAAAAAAATGTTTGAATGATCTAGGTATCTGTCAAAGTGTGTCAGCTTAGCAATTTCAAATCCTCTCTTAGTCACCTCAGTATTTCCAGCAACCATACAACACATCACACCACAACATACATCTGATGTATTTTTTGATTCAACCTACTAGCGTGTCATGTTTCGTTAATTAATACTTCACAGAGTGATTAAATTAATTAATTAATTAGGTGAGCTGGCGGTGAAATTTGAAGAATACATGAAATGGCTGAGGTGCCTCTGAGGAGCTGTCCAACAAGATATCAGTGACTCTTTGGGGAACAGAAGGAATCCTTGTTATTTTTTATCGTGTTGTGGTTTACTTGCATATGTTCTAAATGTTAAATTGTGTTTTTCTGTGTGAATATGCCACTCACTACCCAGATAAATTGTTTTAAACATTTTTGTTGACTTGCACAGTACTGTATGTGCAAAACTTGAATGTTCAGATGTTAAATAAGCTTTGTTGTTCTTTTTCTAATCTCGCCTCTATTAATTAATTATCAGTACTTAAGCAGTGGCTTCCATCTGGTGAATCTTATGCCCATTATGGCTTCTAGCAGAACTGCTGCCCACTCATGCCACTTTCTCACACCACTCCTCCCTGCAGTCACCTTATCTGTCCACATCGCCTGTTAGCCTGGACTGTCAGCTGTTATCTCACCCTGTTAGGCTTGCAGTAGTAAGTGTTTCACGATCGGCCTTGAGTTGCAATGTTGGCACGACGGCAGCGGTCTTCCCTCGCAGACACACCTGAAAGGGTGTGTGAGTTTGTGCCTGGTTCCCAAGTCCCTTATGGAGAATGAAGATGCCTAGCCAAGAGCGTGTAAACACCCCAGGGCAACATCTGCGTATGGCTCTGCAGGTTAGGTGCCTGTGACCAGAAGGTTGTCGGTTCAAATCCCATGGCGGTAGTACTGAAAGTATAAGTGTCAGAATACTTTAGAACAGCGTGCCTGGCCTATAGTTTTAATTAAAGAAAAACTAAGCATTAATATAATTATCTCACAATGGCTCAGAGGCATCTTTATGATTATTTGTTCAAAAAGGCTGCCATTGTTAGCTCGTTTTGATAGCTACTGATGATACTAAAAAAACTTGGGTAAAGTCCATTGGTCGTTTTTAATTTTCAGCATCTGAGATCATAACATCTTCTTGTGATGTCACCACTGGCCCCGGAGCGGGACCCTTAATCCAAATTGCTCCAGGGACTATCTGATCCCACTCTTTGAAACATACATCGCCAAATGTCTGCTGAAGAAATCAAAATAAACACCACCACCCCCCCAGCCCAGACTGAGTGTATCTGGCTTCCTGTGGTGGTAAACCTCCAGCAATGTAGTATAATAACCAGAATGATCTTGACCCAAGGTCACAAACAGTTGAATGCAAACCCCTAACCCTTAACTCAGTAGGTCCATATGTATTCCTCTAAGGCACCGAGTACATTATGCTCCCATATTTAAAGAGCAATCACAGCAAAGTGGAAACAAATCCAGCAGCTGTTAATAACAGGACCACACGTGTGGAGTATGGCAACCCACAAAGGGGCTGGAATATCCTGTAGTAATGGAATAAGTCACTTGGGAACATAAAGAAACTAAACTGCACATTTCCATCTGGTTTATTATTTACTTAGATCCGTTGGAGGTATTAATGTGGAATCAGAGTTCCTCAAGTTGTCAAATGTGTGTAGAATCATTGCTTTTGAAGATCAACCATTCGTCTCTGTATAATGTTTACAGTTCGCCATTAAGAGCCTTTCATTGCTAAAGCAATATAACTTCTTTTCACTATTAAAACTCTGCTTACACTGTGATTATTTCCTTTCCCCCATTTCCCTTTGATGCATCACCATTCTCAATTAACTAAAATGGGAAGTATGTAGTGAGGGAGGTGGTATTTGAAGGTTTACTTCCAAAGCATCCAGTTCCCTGGGGCAAAAATTACACAGCAAATCCCTCACTGTCATATGAATAGGGCCAGTGGATATGACTTCAATATTAACTCCGGTCTAAGAGTTAGACTCTAAGTTTTAATTGTAGATGATTGAAGTCATGGCGGTTGAGTTTATTAGTAGGAGCTTCAGAGAAACAGTATCATAAATTGTCACCAGGTTTTGACCAGCCTGCTATGTGCTGAGATTCTGGAAAAGCTCCTCCCTGTTCTAGAATATCAGAGCGATGTTGTAAACCGCTGTCTCCCTCCAACAACCTCCAACAACCTCTAAATCAGAGACCTTTTATATGTCCCCATTGTGTTTGTTTCATCTCTGACAGAACTGCGTCAGGTTCTGCCCTTTCCAGCTCTCAGATGTTGAGAAGCGTAAGGGCCGACCAGTCTGAGCTCAGTGCTGGAGAACCGCTGCTGCCTTCGTTTGGTTCCATAGAAATGTCCGTCATTACCCTCATTTCTGACTGTAGTCTTTCATGCATTGTAATGGAAAATTTCATTCATGCAATTAATATATGCAATGTAAGACAGACGTCTCACCCCCCTGAGACTCATGCAGGCCTGGTGCTTCAGATGTGTTGATTGTGCCCGATGTGACCAGTTTGAGGTAAACATTCCATTAGTTCTTAGCACGCTATCCATGCCACAGAATTTCCAGCCCCCCCGACACACATAGAAACAATTTGAGTCACAAAAGGACATCATTCCAGCCGTGTTCTGCCTGCTTTATGACCATCAAGGTAAACAGGTTATCCAAAAAACTGGACTGAGTTGGCCACTCTGTCGCTGTCACTGAACGTTCAGAGCCAATGACATCATCATTATGAGAACCATCGAGGAGTTTGAGTTTGTCTTCCCACGCACTACAAATTTGGCTCAGTTTCTGCTGATGGAGTTATTAGACATTGAATTTCTGCAACCGGAGAATAGAGGTGCCCAGTTCTAAAGGAAGGAAGGACAAGCTCGTGTGAGCAGCCCGAAGTGACACAACATGCATCTTCAAACTGCTAATCCTTGCGAAATCTCCGACGTTCTGCACTTGAAAAGCATACGAAAGTCATTTGAGAGTGCTTCCTCTGGCCATATCATAAATCACACTTCCACTGCAGCGGCGTGGTATGGAAGACGCATAGAGTGAGATATGGGGCTCAGAATATCACACTGTTTGTCATGCTTAAATTGTTTAATTCTGATCAATCTGAACAGAGTGACTTAGTAGGTAGAGCTGTAGGCTCTGGGGTTGTGGGTGCGGATTCCAGCCCCAACTCCTACATCACGGGCAAATTTCCAAAACTCACCCAGGCCCTTTTTTGTTGTTTTTCACGTGAGGCCGGCAGTGACCTAAGGTCAAGCTTCCTCGACATATGTGACAGTATCTGGAACCAAAACTCACTCAGTCCTCACAAAATCCAACATTTCCACAGAAGTTTTCTTGAAAACACACTGTGGACTGAGTGAGTTTAGGCAATTTGTGTGGTAACACTATCTATCAATGCTATGTCTATATGAATCTATAAAAACATTCGTAACACATTATAATGCGTTCATAAAGCCTGCGTGAGCAGTCCAAAATGACACAACATTTCATTTTCAAATTGCTAATACTTGTGAAATCTCCTACGTCCCGCATCTATAATGCATAATAGATGAGAGCTTCATTGGAGCTTATGAAGTATTATAATCAACACTACAATGCCTTATCACTGTCAATACAAAATGCTGTATTGCTTCATTAATTCTTATACTGACCATTATAATCTATATGAATGTATATTGAGTGAAGCGTTACCAATTGTTCTTGCACAAGTATGAGTATGTGCCATGAATTTTGGAATATCCCGTTGTGTCCTGGGTCGTGGGTCCGGCTCACCATTACCCTGACCTGGGTAAATGGGGATGGAAGATGTCAGCACGTCACAAATAGCTAGCTATGAAACCAGAAACGTTAACTACTGTTACCAAAGAAATGGTATGCAAAACAGGCTTGATTATTCTATTCCTTAGGGAACGTTTTTTATGGTGGTCTATTCTATCAGAGTCTAGAATTCGACAGGGAGGGATGGAGTGTCATTCTTCCATGACAAAGTCAATCAACTCAGAGTCAGTTGATAGAGATGGAAAATGCAGCCTCAGGCCTCCTTCCAGAATATCCCATAATTTCTTGATTGAGTTCAGATCCAGTGACTGAGCAGATCATGGCATATGGGTAACATCAGTGTCATGCTCATCAAACCATTAGGCGACCACACACGCTCTGTAGATGGGGGCATTTGGATCCTGAAATGCACCCCCCCCCCCAGGGCAGGAAAGAAATGTTGCGGCATAGAGTAAAGATGATCACTCAGTGTTCCTGAGAGCTGATTAGCATGGACGTTGTCTTCTGAGGACACAGAAGCACCCTAGTCACATGATGAAAATGTTTTGCATTGGTGGAATCATGCCTGTACAGAAATTTCATTTGATTTTATGTGTGTTAGTCTTTGTGCTGAGACCAAAAATCAAGAAATGAGTCATCTGTCAGTATTATGCCTCTCCACCGCACAGTAATCTACTGCCTGTAGTCTCTGTTCTATTGGACTCACTCTTCTGCAGCCCAAATATGATATGCCAGTTGGTATATCATTAATAATAATAAAAATGACACTATACTGATCCTTTCTTTTTTCCTACCCCATCCTCGATCACACACACAGGTAAGAGTAAGCTTGGTTGTGAAGTGCAGCCACCTGCAGCGGTGCCTATGGACCTACAGATATTTGACTTTATTTGCAAATCCAGGCTCAAACTGACGACCTTCTGATCACAGGCACAGAGACTTAGCCCAATGAGCCACATGCAAAGACTCGTATGTTTTATAGGTTTCCTTCGCTTTTAAAATGAATGCGTGCTTCCATGCCAGTTGCTGTGGGTCCCAGTTAACACGCTCCTGCAGACTCGGTCTCAAAGCCTCTACGGTTCCTATATCTCCTCCCAAGATCATTTTTGTCCTCAGTAGAGGCCTTTTTTTCGCTCATATCTCTCATACTATACTACACTACACTGTACTGTACTATACTATACTATACTATACTATAAGTAAATTAAAAATCTGTTTCCTTCAAGATCTCCAAAGGATTTAGCTATACATATTTGGGTATACATAACTAACCTGACATTTAGCTAGCTAGGCCATGCAACAGATTAATTTGATACGTAATACCAACTTTAAACAAATGATCAATGATGCTTAATGATCAAGTCTTCTGTTTGGTGCATCCTAACTTTCCATCATATTCCAAGGTGTGCACATTTTTGTCTGCTACCTGTATTTACATAAATAAACACGAATAAAATACACAAGTTATATTTTCCAACCTGCATGTTGTATACCAGGATGACCTGTATGTTCTTAAAGTGATGTTTTGCAATTCAGCCTTTTTGGAAACTGAAATTTAATAGAGGTAATAAAAATGCTTTACTTTTGTTAGGTATAATTCAAAATTACTTTGGATCTTTCTAGAACTCATTAGTAATTGATGAAAAATTGGTATACAGATTTATATATAGTAAGTGTGTACAGCAATGACAGTTTGTGCCGTTTCTCTTTTTCATATTAGACTGACATGGGGAGAGCCAGTAATGTAGACAGTGAAGGCGGACCAAAATGAAACTGCGTGCTGTTCATCCTTATTATATTAACATTGTGCAGGTGGAGACCCAGCCACTTAGCTGTTTGTTTTATGAATGACTATCCCTTCAGGTGGAAAGAAGGCTAGGGTGTATATTTAAAACGGGAAAAGCGACCTAATTTCACATGGTTGTGATAGGTTATTCCCTCTCTTGTGTCTGTTGTGTCCAAGGGCTCCAGATCCCTGCATCCTGCATAGGAATTAGAGGGTATGGATGGATAGATGAAATTTCATGTAGATAATTTTGGTTTATGTATTTTTTATTTTACTTTTCATCGTGTAGTCTTTTGTAAAAGCACTATTGGGTCAAAATCCAAAACATTTCAGTTTCTTCTGTTTATTTTTTAACCCTAACCTAGGTCTCTCCTTTATATCTTGCCACCATGGGGCATGGTCCACGGCCTGGTGTCTCCCTGATCCAAATTCCGTGGCTGAAAGCCACAGAGAGCAGCTCCCAGCGAGCCACCAAGACCAGTTTATTTGTTGCGGATACCATAAGAACCTTGGTGCTGTGGCAGCGATAATTACTGCTGGGATGCATAATGCTCTCTCTGTGTCCGTTCACGCCACGCCATGTCATTCTTTGTGCCAGAATATTCTGGTGCGTGTGTTTGAGGGATCATACACCAAACCGGCAGAGAACATGCCAGAACTCCCATTTTCAGAGTAGTGCACCAAGGTCACAGGTAACATGCAGAGGAACAAAGTAGTGCTGTGTTTTATCAGTGCGAATAAGAATCACATTTTCAGTGCATCTTTATTTGCATTATCATTTTTGAGAACTTTGGCTTTTGACAGGAGGCAACCCATTTCTTGGCTGCCTATTGTACTTGTATTTACACTTCTAATCATATGAAATAAATTGCCAAGAAACATATTTGTGCTGATTCATGCTAACATTTTCTGCGTCACATAATCCCTGAGGAAATAAGTTAATACAGGTCCATTCTTCTCACCCAGTGTTGGGCCAAATCACCCTATGAACGTCCTTTGCCCCCCCCATTGAAACAATGACTGAACACAAGGCGGATCCCCCCCATACATTGATGCTGCTCGGCAAAAGCTGGGCAGAGCCGGCTGGCTGCTCGCAGCTCGCTGCATGTGGAAAATGTGAAGCGGGCCATTGTTTTAATTGGTGGTGGACAACACAAGGACACAGCGGGAAGACGGGAACAATAGACTCGGGGACAGATAGGAAACATCGCGTGAGCCGCACCCGCCTTGAACAGCTGCTGAAGGGCTGTTTTTAATCTGCGCGCTTGAGCTGCGCTTTCTGTTGTCTCGCCTGGCCTCAGCTGTCTGTTGTTGTCAACTGTGATTTCTGACGTCTGTAAAAGTCACATATCAACGCCTGGGAACATTCCGAAGAATACCTGTGCCACATTGCCATCAAAATGTCATTAAAGCTCGCAGCTCATTTGTGTTCATGAAAATATTCAATATACATAGAATTTTCAGTATTTCTAAAGACATCTCTGTTTTCCCTTATCACTAAAGTTGACCTGCATGATGAAATTTAAACACCTCAAAATGCGATGCACTCTTCATATATACTCCTAGAACCCATAAGCAGAATGTTGGATATGTTATATGATATTATATAATATATCCAAAAATATGATATTATAATGTGGTGTTGTAGTAATTCTACTCTAACATTAAATCCAAAGAATATAAAATTCATGTTCCTAAAGAGATCAAGATATAACCCCTCTCTCTCTCTCTCTGTATGTATATATCTGCACTTGCTAATACAAAAGTAGACCTTGGGGTCTTTGTGGATCCTGGTATTGCATAACATGGCACCTAGATAAGCAGAGAGGTTTTGTGGAAGAAGGAAGTCACACGAAAGCCAAGCTGAAGAAGCCATCACAAACGCTTGAAGTCTTATTTGCAAGTTAGGACACTTGGGACACCTTCACAAGTCTGCTGATTGTGACTTTTGTGGTGAACCTCTGTATTAAAAAGGCAAATATACCTTAAGTGTCATAGGGCTGCTGTAAAAATTATCATTTTGCAATGATTTAGTGTGCACCTGCGTTAGACTACAGACGTAAACACATATATCTGTCAAACAAATAGTTGCTGTCAGCATGCGCTTGGGTTATGAACGGCTGCGTGTTGTGTTGAAATCGATTTAGGCAGCCCACCATTTTTATTAGACACTAGATAATTACTCCAGTCACCATTTGAATAAGAAAAGCTGGACCCAACCCGCTGGAAACGGAGAGACCGTCAACTTTCTGACGGGTCATTCCATGTCAGTGGTCACCTGGGGGTTAGTGGCTCAGCCCATAAAAAGCTCCCCTGGTCCATGGGTTGCCGCAAACCATTGTAGTGATAACTGTAACTTCAGAGAAAGAGAATTAAATATAATGACAGATTAGAGGTGTGAGTCTCAGAGGCTCCTGGTCCTAAGGCTGCAGCCAGGAAGTTGCGTCAAAGGGAATGTCAGGATGTCCCCAGAAGAACACCGATTTTTTTCCGTTTACAGCAACGCACTCCTGGGGTGTGCATTAGTTCACCATTGACATCGAGCAGTCAAACATGCCATGGTGCGGTTAGTTTGCTCTCTTGAAATCTTTAAAGGGTAATAGGAATGCAGGAATCATTTGAGAACTTGTATTATACAGGGCTGTGAGAATAGCACAGCAGGGAACCACCGGCAGGAGCGTGCGGTGTATCGCACATGAAAACGTGTCGTGAAACAAAGCAGCTCCGTTCGTGGTTCCCCCAGAGATGAGCACAGAATAAGGGCATCTCCTTAAGCCGTGATCCGGTTTGGTGACTCACACAAAACCTTGTTTTTACATGGGCTCACAAATACCTAAGCACACATCTCCAGAGAAACACATATTATGTTAGGGTCTAGTTCTGCAGGTCCATTACAGGTTAGTCACTGCTGGCTTTCAGAGATGGTCGGGGGCAGATGTGAAACAGCTGGATGGCTTCTTGTTTTTTTTTTTTGTCTCATTTTTTAGCTTATTATAAAATGTAAAAGCCTAAATTATGTACTTAAATATATACATCCACCTTTACATAAGCAGTTTTAGTTCTGTTTTGATCTTCTGGTGAAACAGAAGATGACCTTGTGCATTTTCCCAGTTTTGGGCTCTTGTATCCTGCCACCAGCGAATCAGAATCTCCTGCCTGCTACACAACATTGTTTGAGTCTCTCTTTGAGAGGCCAGTGCTGCCTTCAGAGAGGGTGGTGTGACCTCAGATACGACATGGAAGACCCCGCCAACCACCCCCTTCCTCCAGGCTTTCGTGAGAAGGACTCACTCTTTTTTTTTGTAACTGGATGGAAGGCCAAACCTCGATTCAGAGCATGTGGTAATGAGATCATCACATGGCCTAGAGGGGCTGGGACTGGGTAACACAATGCAGGATCTCTCATCCTCTGATCTCATGAGAAATGATTGGGATGCCGCAGTTCTCCATGGTAGCTAGAAGAAACATTGTGCTCTAGCTTCTGTCTGTTTAATAAATCAAATCGTGCACCTAATTCTGCTCAACATTTATCTCATCTCCACTGGACAAGCAGGAAACGACACAAAGTATTCTGAATGAAACAAGGAAAACCGTGGTGGATCAAAAGGTACGCATAACAATGGACCTAGGTCTTCTCACTGGAGATCATTTGAAGGTCAGTGTGTCCTACCGAAACTGCTATGGTTTGGCAAGTAAGTCATGGTGCTAAACACAGTAGGACTCGTCAGTTTCATTATACCATGCAGGCTAACATACAACAGTAAGAAATTAGGAGATAAAACCACTCTACTCCTTGCCTAAGGACAGAGGAGCAACTGTCCCAGACAAGGGTATGGGTGTCTCCTTCAGCTCTGACGCTGACATCGATTGTGGGTGCAGCTTCCACAGGAGTCTGTCTTTGTAGGGAAGGATGTCCCTTGATGTGCAGCAGTGGCAATGCTGCAAAAAGGATTCTGTTGTTTCCAGTGCAGAAGAAGAAATTAGGAACGCCTTGACCCATCTAATCTATAATTCACTATTGCTGGTAAAGTGTCAGTCATGGTACAAGCGAGTGTTGAGTAACAGGCAGATTGTCACCTCTGAGTCGGACAATGGGGCTTAGGGTGGATGGTGGGCAAACTTCGTGGACACCGTCCAAATGGTGTGTGTTTCCTTTTGGCTGCAGCAGTGCCGTTAAACATGATATCGTTCAGAGAGGCCTACTGCTCACAAGGTTTACCTTCTTACATAACCATTCAGGTGAGCTACTGATATATTTAGCCGGCCGAACCGTTCCTGAAATATGACGTGGGAAAGCCAAGTGGAGACAGGCAAGGAGACTCGTGTACGCTGAGCACGGATCGATTGTTTTTCTTTCTGCTAATATTAAACAGACATCCAGAATGAGATACACAAAACCGTGCTGGCAAGGGTTTGCGGCAGAGGGATATAATTGCGTGTGTGAGACCCATTACGAGGGAAACGCGGCTTTCCGATACGGAGTTTACCTTGCCGGACATCTGTGTGTCATTATTCCCTCCAATGGCCTGTAAAGGCTGATAATCTCTTTAACAGATTCCTTTGCCGGTTTTATGGATTGAAATACCAAAGGGCCATCAGAGTGAGGTGATAACATTCCTCGCGAGGCCCAATAATTCGGTGAAATATATACTGGGCGTAGGGGCTCCCGGGAAACTCGCAAATGAGGATGTGGGCCAGTGGGAACGGACTGAGCTGCAGCTGACCAATCAGAGGCCTTGTTTTCAGCTGACCAATCAGAGGCTTGAAAAGAGTGACGCGTAAAGAGTGAGAGCCATGGAAAATCAGTCTGGGGGAAAAAAAAACATAGGGCCAAATGTGTACATATATATCCTGCATTTTACATATCCTTTGACCTGAATATGATTTTCATTTTTAATGGGCTATGATGGTGATGAGTTTTATGTTTTATTGAAAACTATTAAAGCTGATTAATATTTGCAAGATAGTCAAATCTGGATGGAAATTCTGCGTTATCATACAATATGAATGTACAATGAACCTGAAATAGGATGTCCCATGCAATCATTTTCCTTTCGTTTTGCCAATATTTGATTTGTTTTTATTGGAATTGGTGCAGAGCAGCCAGATAATAACTTGTGTTCTCCTAACAAGTGAAAAAAGTTGTACAGGAGTCAGAATTCATTTTCTGTCCCATCCGTCTCATCTGGGATGGTGTTTTCAGAATTATGTTGCATTTTACCATTTATAAATGGAATTTATTGATCCTTATCAGTTTCCTTTGGACTGAAAAAGGCCCCAAAGGCTTCTTTCTTTGCACTAGTCAGGGATTAGTTGTAATCATTATTATGGGTTATAAAGAGGTTATTACAAGTAACACAATAGTAAATGACACAGACTTGAGTGAACCAAAATGTTTCTTTTGAACATTCCAAACCAGGGCCTGTTGCAGTGTCTTTACTCATCCAAAACCAAAACATAGCTCATAACTGGGAGCAGCCAGATTGCCGTACAGTGGTGAAGAATATCAAGGGTTTTCCAGAGAATTCAGCACATGCTAGCCGCTACGATCCACCACCTTAGTGGAACATGCTTGGGCACTGCAAAGGGTGATAGGAAGATAGGATGATTCCAAGGGCCCTGAAATGGCAGGGACCCTAAAAATTTGGAGCATAATTGGATTGGTCTGTGTTGTGGGCCCACTATGATGTGCTGTCATATGGTCCAAAACCTCTAGCGGAGTCTCTGAGACTGTTTTGTGGCACTTTTACTGAAATTAGCCCCCAACAACAACCATCATAGTTTGGTTTCAACTTCATACAGTGTGTTCAGACACAGAACGTGCTTCTGAAGGTAAGGACGATTTTTTTGGCATGAACTCAGTCCAGATAACATAGCAGCGCAGCTCATCAATCTTTCCCTCACATCGCTTTGGCCTTTCTCTCGTTTCCTTTCTCTCGCTGGAACGCTAAGTGTACATCAAAGCCTGGTGCCTGCTACTCGGACAGAAATAGCACAAACTCGGAGTAATTATTTCCATTGCTGTTTGTCTCAAGAAAAGCAGAATTTCTGCAAGTGAATAAGTAAATAATAGGCTAGATTTATTGCCCGCACTTTGTTTGATTTACAGTGGAAATGTAAAGCATTTGTTAAGAAAATTCCAGTTGAAAAGGAACGCGGAACTCTTTACTGTAAGGACATTGTTTAAAGGCGAGCAGTAAGAGGAAAAATAATTATAAATAATAAATGCAATGTTACTGGTATTTTATTTAGTGCAGTAAAACAGATGTTTTATATACAGTGGTTTGTAAATGTATGATATAAGTCATTTAAAAAGGTTAGGGAAGGATACCACCTTGTAAGTCAGGGGTTTCTGTTTGTTGTCAGGCTTTAGTTATGGACAAAATGAATTTACTCCTGGGTTCACAGCCCAAGCAGCTGACTTACAATAACTCTGAGTGCCAGACAAGGAAAGACCATGTTACGGAAGGACCACATGTTTCCTCCAGCGAAAGCTCACTACAGGAAACATGCATGAGTTCTGCACAGCAAAAGCACCCACTTTTGCACCAGTTTCTCTGTGCTTGTTATCTGGAAATCACACCGATTAATCAATTGGCTTAATTAATTACACACATAATGGTACGGTATTGTGCATCCAAAATGAGAATTCCATGCATTCCATCTTTTTTGAATCTGAAAGTGTTTGCATGAAACCATTTTTTTGTTTCAGACAGTATTAACTGCTATAATTATTTTTTAAATATTAAACTAATAATCACACTAATATCACAGTGTGAAAATGATCTGTAAGGTTAATACATGAGAATAAAATTTTATAGTTTTTTTTTCCTTACTCATTGACACACTTCTTTGAAACTGTTGAAACTACCTTTAGCTGCATAACACTATCTGGCCAGTATGTGTGAAGACTCAGACGGGCGTGCTGCTAATTACCTCGTTCAGTTCTGTAGCTGTAGTAATGTATCATTATTATGTTGTTGACAACAGAATGGCGCGACAGTGGGTAAATTACTCAAAGTTAAACAGCAGTGAAATGACGTGAAAAGAAAAAAAAGGAAAAAAAACTGCTTGCCTGCTGAAATCAGTATGTACCCAATTTCATGGCACATTACCTAAAAAAGAAAGTCCCAGACATATGACACGACATATAATGAAGAATTAGGCTCCATTACATGGCAAGCTTAACCTTTCATAGTGAGCATTCAGCCTTTGCCAACAGTCATCAATATTTAACAGCTGTTGTTATTGTGAAATTCTTTATAGGCCAACGTGGTTTGCCGGTTTGCACGCAAGGGCTTGAACGTGTGCCAGGGCTCTGTCAGGGACCAGAGGAGATTGACAGACGGTTGGCTTGCGTGACAACCAGGCCTCGGTCAGCCAGCTTCGACTCTGTACTGACGCTCGCTCTCCCTCTGGTCTTTCTCTGCCTTGGATTTCCTGGGCAGGGTGGAGGGGTGAGGGGAAGCAAGGGGAAGGGATAGGCAAATGAGCTGGCTGTCGGCCAATCCCTGCCCCCGCACCTCTCAGCAGCAAGGCCTCTGCACGCGAGGCTGTAAAGCAGTGGAGGTTAGGGTCAACAGGTGCTGGGGGTTGGGAGGGAGGATGCGGATCTGTTTACTCCTGCATCCTTGCCGAAGGACACCC
>JABFEB020000033.1:12817704-12828237 GCA_019775895.2 Stomatorhinus ivindoensis | reverse complement strand
CCCCAGCCACGAAACAGCTCAAAAACATCTCCCTGCGGGCACAGCTACCGGAATGCCCCGTCCAATTGGGCTGAGCCGGGGCTCGAGAGCGCACAGAGACGGGGGCCGCCTGACCTGGGCTGACTCACTTTAAAGTGGGGGCGACAGGGTCTGGCAGCGAGGGGGCCGCAGTCACGCGATCTTCGGGGACTTGGCCGCGGAACAGAGACCCTGCAAACACGAGCCCTGGAAAGTTAATAAACCGCAGCTTTGTGGAACCGACTGCCCCCCCCCCCCCCACTTCCCTGGGCCTCAGACGCAGAGACGCTGTATGATTTCAATTTATCGTTGGGTGCCGGTACCGCTACAGGTGAGCGTAGAATGTAACGTATACTCTACGCATTTCCACATGTCCGGAGGCTCCCGGAATGAAGGAAAGTCTTGTTGTATATACCGACTGATTTCTGAGGTCGGCTAATGCTGACCTTTTAAACGTATGTAATTTTAAAATACAATCGTTATCCCACGTACTTGCTTGCAGCAGAGATCACAACTCGCACCGTACACACTGTAAGTTCTTTGTGCACAACACCAAACAAACCTGACGAGATTTCTGGTACATGTACAGCCAGAGGTGTAGACAGACATTCTGGGCCCCCTGACAAAATGTCATCTTGGGCCCCCCTCCCCTGCTCAATTTTATGTTTAATTTTTTGTATTCAAGGGCCCCTGTAAAGTTATGGTCCCCCTGAATCTGCCAGGGTATCCATGCCCCTACTGCGCCCCTGGTGAATGAAGCCAATTCTAAAATTCGGGACGTGCTTTCTTCTGAAGTGAACTACGCTTTTTTCCATTTCTTCTAGTCCCTGACCGGCTTCGCGCTGGTGGTGAGCACAGAGGGGATGGTCTTCTACGCTTCCTCCACCATTGTTGACTACTTGGGCTTCCATCAGGTAGGATTTCTCCCACCATACCGTCAAAGAAAGCTCCCTGAACCAGCAGACAGATGTGGAAACTTCAGTGCAGGAATAGGCAGCTCCATTGCCTTAGAGATACATACTGAGCTCTTGAATTTCTTCTCTGCTGTGTATTTATGGAACTTTTAAGACTGCGGCTCTGATTGATTAGCAGAAGCCGTCGGGGATCCATCCCAAGCTTCTACATTAAGTCGGCAGCGCTATCTAAATCAGTGTTTCCCAAACTAGTCCTTGGAGACCCACAGACAGTCCATATTTTTGCTCCCAGTAAGGAGTTGGGAGGGAGCAAAACCATAGACATTCACAGGTCCCCGAGGACCAGATTGGGAAACACTAGTCTATAGTGTCATCGAAAGCACTATGACCAAAATGCCTGACTTGAAATCAGAAAGCAGAGGCACTCTACTAGTGTAGCCACTTCCCAAGAAACACAGACACCATATTTAGCAGCATATTTTTAATGGGTAAAACAGTCAATTAGGCGCCATCAATACAATGTTAACACTTAGGAATCATATATTGACGGCCTTACTCCAGAAAGCCATGTCTGTAATTTGGGTCTTAAGGCTCCATGTTAATTGTTGTGATGATTGAATGGACTGCCTTTGCTTCTTTCCAAGCATTACATCTATGATCTTATAATACGCAATATACAGTAAGATGCTTCGCTCTGGTCATTTGTGCTACAAGGGACGGTTAATGTTTTGAAGGAGAGCTTTTGGGGCCCGTAAAAACACAACATAGCCTCCAACCCTGACCAAACCAATTAGTTCTCAAATTTAGGGGCCCTGTCACTCAGAGGCCCTTAGAATCATCCTATCTTTTTGCCCTCGTCCACAGTATTCCTAAGTCATCGCCCGAATCAAATCCGAATGCATCAGCACTCCTCCCATTCCATTCATCGCCCAGCTTTCAGTCCTGAATGTAGAGCGCCCCCCCCCCACCCCCCCCACCATTGACCACAGAATTAGGCATTGAGAAAAGAGACGGCTCTGTATTGACACAGGTTGTGTGGTGTGGCCTGAGACGGTCCCCGGCAGTAGGAAGGAGCTATTTCTCCCCCCACTCAGTCTGCCCTTGCCCCGGCAGACACCCGAGCCCCGTTCAAGCAAAGGGGGGGGACACTCTGAAGGCCGCAGATAAATTTCAGCGACGACAGGCTGAGCCAAAGACACCTTAAATCGTCCTGCGGTCATGTAAACAAGGTCCTGAATATCACAGCTTGGGAATGGCAGGTGCTTCATGTCTGGCCAGAGTAACAGTGCAGATCTCACTTTCACTAACTGTTGTCCAATATGTGTTCAACCTTGTGCATTTCACTTACTCTCTGTGTGGTCCTCAACTGCACTGCCTGCTGGTAGCGGTTACATCTCATGGGAAGTAACGTCTTTCTCAAGCCTGTGGATTTGATGGTTGTGGGAAAAAAACAGAAAGCATCTGAGGGAGCCCCCCCCCCCCCATATTTAACTAGTTAGCATGTTAAATATTTTATTTGCACTTCTAGAAAACTCACCTCCCACGTAATATGCAAAATCTTTGGTTGTATACGGTCCTGTAGAGCCTGGAGCCTCTCGGGCAGAATGGGATTCCCGGGATGGGATTCCAGTCCATCATGGAGCATATTCATACTCTTTTAGAGACAAGTTAGCCTGACTTCATCTCTCTGGATTGCGGGGAGGAAAGCAGAGAACCACGAGGAAGCCCAGTGCAATGAGAAAACAATCCACACAAACCCTGGAGGTCTGTGATGACAGTAGTGCCCATTGAGCCGCTGTGTTGTATTCAAACTGCATATGTTTTTATGATTTTTAACAGAGAGCCCTGGGCAAAAATTCATGCTTAATAAATCAAGGTTTCAGGTTTATGTTAATATATACATTTTTTCTGCAAAACCATACAGGTACTACACAAAAAAGGGATGGTGTTTGACCCTGAGGCTTAGGGCTGTATCCATGATCAGAAGGTCACTGGGTCAAATCCCTGGCAGAGTGATGTCACCATTTGGTCTCTGAGCAATACTCGATTGTTCCAGGGACCCGGAGTTGACCATGCAGTCAGATCCTCATCTGTACTTTGATTTGGACAAAAGCATCCAAAAACGCAATGAAAAGACAAAACTCTGACAAGTCCTCCCACTTGCTTAGCTGTGGGATAACAGAATACAGCACCTTCACAAGCTTGCCATCCTCACACGGCCCAACAGCGGCAATGGCTTACGCAGGCCTGGCCAATTATTTTCAGTTTGGCACCAAATCCAAACTTCATTGTGTCAGCAGGGGCTGTTTTTATGATTATTTTCATGTCCCATAAAAGCTAAAATAGAAGATTTGTTATTTTTTGACATCTATTTTTTAAACATTTCTACAATCTGAATTATTCATTTTTTTGGGGAGGCTCACTTTCGTCTGCCGGTATGGAAATAGCACTTAGGAAGTCTAAGAGAATGATGTTTAAATGATCTTCACATTAAGTGTGATGTTGCGTCTATCAAAGTGTTAACCATTTTTAAACCTCTCCAGTATCTAGTATCACCCCAGCATTTGCAGCAACCATCCAACACACCCCCGTGATTCGTTACTCGACCGCTTGCATATCTTGTATGTGGCCTGTCAATACCTCGTTGACGTTTTAAAACAATTAATTGAGTGGGTGGTGAAATTAAACAAATGCATAGAATGGCTGGGGTGCCCAAGACTGGAAGTGAAGCTGTGTTCATCTAGCCGTCCAGCTAGATATCAGCAACTTTTTGGAGAACAGAAGAAGTTCTTGTTAGTTCTTGTTGTGTTGCTCGCAGTCTACATATGTTCCAATGACAAATTTTGATCTGTTTTTCTCAGCAAATTTATAACTTCTGCACCTATGGTTACATATGCCAGTAAAAATGCCCCTCTGTGGGCTGGAAATGCCCCACAGATTGGCTCTTGCCCCTTTCTGGTCCCACAGGAGGCTCTCCAGACTGCCTGCAGCCAGCGCTATGGGCACCACCCCCCCCACGGCAATGCCAAGTGTCCAGCGGCTGTCCTAGACACTGCAGCGTGTTGCCATCTGGGAATGCACTCATCCCAGCAGTAATGGAATGCTGAATTATGGGGTGGACATGCACGCACAGGATCTTAAACACTGCCGTCTGAAATGAATGGTGCAAACTGACCTTGGAGGAACACGCCTGATATCATTACATTCACCACTATAATTATTCAGCGTTAAAGCCAGCTATTTATGTGTCATCCCTGTGCTCCGTGTGCCAGAGGACCTTCAGACAGACTCAGGCAGGTGTTATAACCGACTAAAGTCTCCAGCCCTAGGGCCCCCTCTGCTCTTCTTTCCACCTTAAGCTTTGCCCACAATTAGTCTGAAGTTAGTAACTTGAGTGCCCATCACTGAAGTGGCTGCACATCACTGAACACTGTCCAAAGTCAGTAATGCAATGCTAGTAGCAAATACTGAACTTAGGGGAAATCTGACTCTAGAAGTACAAAATAGTAGAATTGACTCTTCGTTTCAGACCCCCAGACATTTTCTAGAGACTTACATACTGTAAATAGTAAAAACCTAGGTACATATTCTAAACATTTTTTGAGGCTCTCTGTGAGAATTTTTCTGACAAACAAAGAGGATAAATTAGATTGCACAAAGACACAAGACTACTCCGCATCACAGGAGACAGCAAAACATGTATAATTTTAAAGGATTCCTACCACAATAAAGAGGAGAAATTGTGCGTTAGCAGTGCCTTGCTTTGATCTGATCTGTTACTTTGTAATTATGCTTTAAAGAACAGGATTCCTAGTCCAGGAAAACACTGCTCTGTGTGTGTGTGTGTGTGTGTGTGTTTGCTTCTTTACAAGGGGATCTCACACCATTGCCACCCGATCCGTCCGCTGACGGGGTTTCACGGCGCCGTTTCCGGGTGCGTCCGGCCGGGGGCATGCTTTTGCGAGGGGCGCACTCAGACTGCTTTGCGTGCCACAGACGTGGAAATTAAAGCGGGGCTGAATATTTCAGAAAGGGATCTGTCATTCACGACAGAGAGCAAAAGCTACTGCGGGAAAGAAAGGGGGATTACAAATGCAAGCCCACTGGCAGGGTGTTTTCATAAAGGCTGGGCTGCGGTGCTCCTCGCCAGCTGGTGTCACGCAATGATTTGTTCTTTCTTTCTTTCTTATATATATTTTTAATTTTACCACCAAGAATATTTTTACCGTTCTAAGTTTGAGTTTCTGTGGTTTTTGTGTCGTGGTGTGATTTAAGACCGTCAACTAGTTTAAAATGAACACTACTGGTTATAATGAAACATTTATGAATTTAAACATGCGTAAATAACGTATGTAAAATAATAACTCGTAAGCCATGGATACTCACATGGCACATCCGGACAGAAGCACAATGTCCGGACCGCGTGAACCACTCCCCCTACACAGACCTTAGATTTGTGGACATCGCGGGGAAATAACTGAGTACTGGCCGGTAGGTGGTCACACTGCCAGACTCAAAACACTGAGGTGTATCCTGTAAATTCTAAGCCAAGGTAGGTGAGATTATCTAGGTCAGGGATCTGGGTCAAGGCTAGTCCGAGTCAAGTCCTGCATGGATTAAGCATGGCCACCTGGCCTGTTTGCAAACATACCAGTGGGAACTGTTAATCCGGGGGGAGGGGGTATATTGGCTCGGGTCCTGATGTTTTCCACCGATTGTTGTGCGCAGACTGATGTGATGCACCAGAACGTCTTCGACTACATCCATGTGGACGACCGTCAGGAGTTCAGAAGACAGCTCCACTGGGCTATGAACCCCAGCCAGCAGCTTCCAGCTCCAGATCACCCCCTAGCGGCAGGGAGCGGTAGGTGCACGATCACCAGCAGCAGGGAGGTACTGGGGAACTGAACCAAGCGAGGGGGAAAAGCAACCCAGGACATGACCGCTTCTGTAATTATACATGTTAAAAAACATTGCTTTGTTACATCACCAGTTTGCCTAATTAGTTCAGAGAAAGTGTTGCTAAGGCGATGCGTGTTTTTATTTTTGCGGCAGTGTTTGTCATGAAACATTCCGCAGATTAAATATCGTTTGAATGATGCATTCAGTGGGAGCGACCTTGTTTACCCTCGCCAAACAATTACATGTGTCTCTACACTAAGGGTCTGAGGTAATCTCGCACAAGGAGACAAGAGAGTAACGCTCAATGGCTTTGGTATGCCAACACCTGAGGAAACGTTCCGGCACTCGTTTCTCAGGTGAGGATTTTGCGGTGAGCAGCCTCTTCAGCTGTGACGAGTCGGGCGACATCCCGGGGGAATTCTCCTCCTTCCTGAACCGCTGCTTCATCTCTCGCGTCCGCTGCCTGCTGGATAGCACGTCCGGGTTCCTGGTGAGTGGCCGTCGGCACGCACCTCCCATCTTACGACATGATTATGCTGGCCAGGGTCACCAGATGGGCAGCTGAGGCCTATCCTGGGCAGGGTAGGGCATAGCGGGCACACCCCAGGCGGAGGTCTGGTCCATCACAGGGCCCACTCGCACTCTAGGCCAGAGGTGGGGACCCTGTTCCACGGGGAGTCGGTGTGGGTTTTTGGGATGACCTCTCAATCAGCCAATCACAGTGGGTCCGCAGAAGTTGAGAGCCACTGCTTTGCTATTGGTTGATCGGGGGGTCAAGCACAAACACCCGCACCCACACCGGCCCTCCATGGGACAGGTTCCCCACCCCTGCTCGGCCTCCTTTAAAACGGGTCTCAACCAGCCTTATTCATTAAAATTTTACACCTCCTGCCCCACCTCCCAGGCAACAACCCCCCCAAAAAGAGAAGTAACACCTGAAATAGCCCGGGGCCCAGGCCCACGTGACACAGAGAGAACGTACAAACTCCACACACAGTGGGGGAGGGATTTGAACCCCAAACCCTCTGGATGTTTGGGACCAAGGGGGCCTCTAGAGTTTTAGTTTTCTATTCTTCTTACCTGAATGTCTTTCCAGTAATCCTCACTCAAACTCCATCATTATCATTATTATGTTAATAATGGTCTTACACAGATGCTTAACAAATTTCTTGGTTTATAAAACTAACATTCTTTGAATTGGACTTAAAAATGAGTTGAGGAGTAATTTACTAATTTCTCGTGGTTATTTTGAAGGTCACCATAAAGTTCATAGTTGTCATATAATCTTGGTTAATGGTCATTGCATTCAAATGTTTGGTACAACTTAACCGATTCGAGGTAAAATTTCAGTGGAGATTTTCAAACATGTCTATAAATAGAGCATCCCCTCAGCCCGGAAATGCCATTGGTTGGATATTTGGAGAAAGACACATTTACAGCATGTTACCACCTCCTAAACGTTTGACCAAAGTGGTTTGGACGCTTCGTCGGAAACACAGAGGGCACGTCACTCGGTGTCGGTATGGAAAACGGTCGGCTTGGAACGCTCACTTCCCGAGAGGTCAAGAAGGGTTGCTGGCCGTTTTACGTCCCGGTTTGGCCGGCGAGCAGACAGGTTGTGCATTTCATAATTGTCTCATGGGGTTTGGGATGTGAGAGGCCCTGCTCTCTCAGAGAAACCAAAAGCCACTAATCGCACAGGGGCCACCTCTTTTTTCTTTTAAGGGGAAGTGAAGAGTGATTTCTCATTACGGCTGCTGTAGTTATGACCTGTCGTGGAAAGCTTTCAAAACCATGATTCTGACGATAACCTGCCGCATGTGTCACAGTGACCACTGCTCTTTTCACAATTAACACCCTTTACAAAACTCAGCCACTTTCAGATAAGGTCCTTCTGCAGTGTCACATATGCTGAGAGAGTGTTTTTATAGCTGGACATTAAATGGATTTATACCAATAATTCATTGATTGCCACAAGTATCAAAAAGTTCCAAAAGTGTATTTATTGAATTTATTAGATGCAAACTTGGATCAAACACGTTGCTTCCAAGACTATATTTTTTGTACAGCTCTCACTGTAAATAAGGTGTTAGACCCCTGGTATAGTGCATTTATGGTATAAGTTATGGTATTATGTTTATTTTTGCATACTGTATTTGTGGGAGAGTCCTGCAATCCTATGTTCTTATGATAAACCCATTTTTTTCAAGAGAATATTACTTTAAATTAATTTGTTACAAAAGCAAGATTGGCTGTAGGAAGTTATTTAAATAATAATGCTAATGAATCACCGTCTTTGCAATTAGTGGAAACCCTTACCTGTTTACTCAACCCCAAAGGTGCGTTTTAGCTGTGACTTGTCGTGCTCGCTATGACTCAGAGTCAGAGTGCTCAGTCTGCACTGCCTCTCCCCCTCCATCCCTCTCCTCAGACCATGCAGTTTCAGGGCCGCCTCAAGTTCCTGCACGGACAGAAGAAGAAGACGCCATCGGGGTCGCCGCTCTGCCCGCAGCTGGCGCTCTTCTGCGTCGCCATACCACTGCTGCTGCCCAGCATCACCGAGATGAAGATGAAGAGCGTGGCCATGAGGGGGAAGCAGAGGGGCGGCCTGCTCACCGCCCTGGATCACAAGTAAGGCTCCGCCCACTGTCACCGGACGATGGGGACAAGTCACTCCTTCAGTTAAGACGGAGCATAATGAAGATTGTTATCTCACGGATTTATTAATTCATTGGTAACAAAACTCTTTGGCAAAGAATGGGTTTGCTAGAGCAGTGCTCAATAACACCTTGCCCACAAGTAACTAGTATCTCACAGGAAGCCAGCAGATTCCATAACATTAGTAAAGAGGACAAATAATTTTAATTTCCTTACTTTTTTGTTTTGTGTCAAACACATAGCTCCCCAGACCATTTTCTTTGGGAAGGCCGCTGTCACTGTAATTAAGGCTGTAGACCCCTGAGACATTGGCCTTTCTGGACAATAGGTGAACACTGTTTACACGAAAAGAAAATACAATTTTTTTTTTAATTAAAGAAACCACACACTATAAGAAAAAAGTACTAATTTTTACCATTGAGGGTACAATTAATTGTCACTGGGATTGTACCCTCAAGAGACTGCCAGTTGTACCATAATTGTAGGTAAATGTACCTTTTATTCTAAGGTACAGAAATGGACTCTGAGGAACATTTTTGTACCGTTGGGGGTATATTAATGTTGTTTCTACCTTGGGGAACAAAACTGTACCAGGGCTGTACCCTTTTTTCTGACAGTGCAGTAACATTGAATCACAGCATAGCTCTTCTATTTCAACACAGAAAAAATAAAACTGTTAATTGTACATGTATGAAGAGCTTTATAACCTCTATCTTACCTTGAAGCTCATATTTTTGCAGTATAAGTGTAAGAGTAATTGTAAAGCGCAGAAGCTCGAGAGGCTGTAAGAACGCAAGAGACGTCCCGGCCAGGATTGGCATGGACCTGTAGCTCTGATTAAATCCTCTGTACGGGGTGTTCACATGGAGGGTTCAGCCAGGGGACCAGGCGCCTTCCTGGCGGAGATACCCACAGCAGGCCACACGCGGTCAGTCAGCCAGCAGGACCCTGCCACGCCTCACACCGGCGATGCCGCTTCCACATGCCTATATACAATCTCTGCTTCCACCCATCTCTCTCTTTTCCCCCTCATTATCCTGAATATAAATTAGATATAAAAGACCTTTTGAGCCCAATTGGGGTTTCTGTATCCTTTTCTCGGGTTCATGGGATTCAGGCGTTAGTGGGTGAAACTACCATCGTTGGGGGGGGTTATGGGCTGGAGTTCAAGGACAACGAGAAAAACCTGGAGCGCCATGACTCCCTCTGGTGTTTGCAAAACTTCACGCCAGGCTCCTGGATGGAGGTCACTGTGCAGAATCTTCTGGGTTTTTTTTAACCATTGCTGAAATCACAGAGTTAATGATTTTAAGACAATAAAAGTCCTTTTCAAAAGTGAGACGAAAAGAATAAAATAAACCTTGTGTTACTTTAGTATGCAAAGGAACATTTTTTGGAGCAGGTCTCTGCAGTAACAGTCGTGTTGTACAATTGTACTGTTTCGATGCTCTGAAGGAGATTTCTGAGGGATTACACGGCTATGAGGAGAACAGATTTATAGCTGGCAAGACAGAAGACTGCGATGGACTGACAATTTGATGTTACCTGAGCAGTCGGCGAATCCCTCGGTTAATTCTCTCCTCTTTATGTCCCCGAAGGCAGTGCCAGAGTTCACAGCAGGAAGCATTTTTATGTTTCTGCACGTAATTCTGACAACCCCTTCTCCAGAAACCTCAGTACCTTGTATGGGGTGAAAAAGAAAAGCAACTGACCCATAACTGACTGTAACTGACAGCCCTGACAAATGAGAAGATGCGTTAGGATAAATACTCACACTGCTTCAAAGGATATTTGTCTGAATCCTCATCCAGCTAAAATAAAACTAAACAAGAACATATTACCAATAGAAAAGACAATTATAGTCCAGTAAACATTTAAACTGTGGACAGGTGTGCAGGAATCATGGTGGGGGGAGCATGTACCCTTCAGATTCATCCATCTCACCAAATACATAGACCTTTGTATTTAAATGATTGAATTTAAATTATTGTACTATTGCAAAAAAACTGAACTTGAAATTTGGATGTTGGGGGGGGGGGGG
>JABFEB020000033.1:12797909-12808351 GCA_019775895.2 Stomatorhinus ivindoensis | reverse complement strand
GAGGGATACTTTTAAGCCCGAGGATGCCAGAGGGCCACATTGTTTTAACTGCTTTAAAGAACTTTTCAGAGCTCTCAGATTTCTTTTTCCCTTAAATCGCAATAGAAAACGGACCACGGGAGGCATTAACCTCCATGTCAAGTCTGAATAATCGAGCTTGGACATGACTTCAGAGTGTAAAGTTCTATATTCAAGACTATAAGTATTCAGAGCTGATAAACAGGGCTGATCTTTTCAAGAGCTATCGGGACCTGCAAGAAAAGTAACATCTGAAGTTAACAGAATTTTTTTTTACTTCAGCTGTCAGATTGCATACGAGTTTTTCTTCAATTTCTTTTTACTCATAACTCATAATGTTATATACTCATAACTTTTACATAATTTGTAGCTGTTAAGGCATTTTCTTTACTATGAAGAATGAATCGTTTAACTCTGACGTGAGTCAAGATGGCTGGTAAATTCCACATTGGACATTTTTAAAAGTAACCATATGTCTCAAAACCTGCTTTTGTCACATTAATTCAGCTTCTTATTTCAGGTTGGGTTTTCTTTGCAGTGCTATATTCAGGATGACGTGTCTAAATATGGATGAACTGAATTACAAATGAATGGAAATTAGATATGGAATTTTTTAATATTAATCTGGGGCTGCTTGTCTCATTCCTTAGTATGCTGAATTGTTGATGCAATGCCAATTTTTGCTGTGGAGTATGATTACCAGATAACAAACAGGACATATTTTGTTCTCCGGTCAGATCCTGTGAATTAACGTAAAGCTTTAAAATGAAGCTTCACCTTGCAATTAGAATCTCTTATGGAAAAGTATTGATTGCCTATTGTCTTGGAAGTATCTGAAAAAAATTCTGTTAGACCAGTGCCACTGTGTAGGGGCTCTGGGTCATACAGGGGATCGATTGCTAAAGTGCTGCTAATGTGTGTCCAAGAGATTTTAGCTTTTTACACACCAGTGACTCAACCCGACATTTGATTGGCTGAAAGTGCCTCCCATGGTCTTATTTTTAGGCCTATATCCTGCAAGGAGAATAGAGGTGGATGCAGGCCGCACACCTAGTTTGTTGAGTTGCACCTAGTTTTTTTTTTTTTTTCCCCTGTCCACCACCCCCCCCCACCCCCACCCCCAGGCAGCCATCCAGTCTCAGCTGGACGGGGTGCGTACAGGCCTCTACCAGCTCCACAATGCCCTGGGGGATGTTAAGGACATCCAAGGCTCTCTGGCGGATGTCAGTAAAGACTGGAGGCAGAGCATCGACACGATCACCAGCCTGAAGGACGTCAAGGATGTGGTGGTGCAGCACAGCCAGCTGGCGTCGGCCGTGGAGAACCTGAAGAACATCTTCTCCGGTAGGATTGCAGCTTCTGGCCGTCTGCGTCCACCCATGAAATTTTGTGGCTGTTCGGATGCTCTCCTGAATAGAGGATTGTGGGAGGTTAATCGTATAGTAGATTTGGCTTTATCTAGGAGATAGCTAGCAGAAAGCATGGAGTAAATCCGTCTTTTAAACAGCCTGAATCGAATGTAACAGGATTGACAGTCTGTGTAGAGTTAAATGTATGTCTCTTCATGTCCTCCATACCTGGCACCTTTATTGCAAACTAACCTTTTTAATTCAGTTTACTGCATTGTTTTGATGCTGTAAAAAACAAACAAAAAATTGGGTCGCTCCCTTATGTATCCCCAGGTCCTAATCCTCAGTTTCCCATGAATTGCTTTAGGCAGATAAAGAGGTAAAGGTTAGTAGGTTAAATCGGGATTTGTGTGGAAATGCCAAGTGCAGTTTGCAACTCACAAAAAACGTTTATTACTTGCGGTAATAAAACGAGTACGATTTGGATTCACTTCCAAATACTGTAATGTGAGCTATGTGTAAAGCTATCTTTTTACACATAGTAATTTGCTTCATGTTTCAGTTATTGTTATAAATGCTCTCACAACATAATGGATACCACTAAAGAAGGCTCGTTTCGGTGCTTTGTGGTCCAGAAGCAGGTTAAATTAAGCCAGCCAGCCAGAGGTGATTCATCTGGGGCCTCATATATAGTGTAGCAGTTGGGTTAAAACCAGGCAGAGTTTTGGATTCCACTAATGCTTTCAATCAGGTCTGCACTGTGCAAGGTGCAAGACCAGGGGTGGGGAACCTGTTCCCTGGAGAGTTGGTCCGGGTTTTTGGGATGACTTCTCAATCAGCGAATAATAAAGCTTTGGTTCTCAACTCCAGTGCTAGGGAGCCAATGTCATTGGATGATTGAGAGGCCATCCCAAAGACCCGCACCCACACCGGTGCCTGGAAACTGATGTATATAATTCTTCATTTAGGTTGAGGGGCTGTAGGATGGCTGTTCCTACTTGAGAAAGGAAATGAGTGGTTTACATTTACTGCCTGTATTGGGTTGAAAGAAAAGTGTACATGCGTGTGCAAATATACGTGTTACTAAGCAACAGCATTAAATTCCCGGCGCTCCTTTTTTTTTTTTTAAAATGAGACTGACGTCCATCTGCCTTTGTTGGCAGATATCATCTGAAAATTCAGTAAGACACTTATTAATTAAGCATTAAAGGATCTTCTTTTTATTGAAAGAGTGGATTATCCTCTTCAGGTTCACATTTGTACTGACGTGTTTGTACCGTTTGATTATTTCTCTTTTTGAATACGTAATACTCAATTTTGGCATCAAGTTAAAGACCCTTTCAGGCTGACTGATGGGATGATTTTGATTGGTTAATGATGTTTTTGTTGTTGACTTCAAGTGAAATAATCAAGTAAACTACAGTTTGCCCTAGACTAGTGTTTCTCAACTCATTCCGCGAGGACTCGAAAGACATTTCACATTCTTGCTCCTTCCCAGCTTGAAGCACAGCTAAACAATCCAGAATGCCAAATGCCTGCTTCAGGTGTGTTGTGAGCTGAGAGGGAGCAAAAATGTGGCCTGGCTGGGGGCCGCTGGGGGCCCCTGAGGACTAGGTTGAGAAACTCAGCTCTGAGTTTCCTCTGGGAAGTGTCCTGCTATATTTCTTCTATCTGACCGTGTCTGCACTCTTGTCCCTCAGTGCCGGAGATTGTTAAGGAGACCTGTGAGATGATCGAGCAGGCTGAGCTGCTTCAGGCCCACCGCAGGCTCATGGACCTGGAATGTTCTCGTGATGATCTCATGTACGAGCAGTTCCGGCTGGACAGCAAGAATGCGCACGACATGAACCTGATCCGCAACTACTTCGGCGAGGTGCAGGGCCTCTCTGAGGAGCTGGGCAAGCAGCTATGGATGCTGGCGGAACGCGGACTGGTCACTGTGCGGCGCGACCCCACCATGCTGGTGTCGGTGGTGCGCATCATCGAGCGCGAGGAGAAGATCGATCGCCGCATGCTGGACCGCCAGAAGCAGACGGGCTTCATCCCGCCGGGCCGGCCCAAGCGCTGGAGGGCGCGCCTCTTTCAGGTGCTGGAGGGCACGGTGAATGCACGCATCGAGGGCTCCCAGCCGGAGACGCGCGAGTCTGACAAGATGTGGCTGGTGAAGCTTCTCGAGATCACCAGGAGGAACGTGCTTGACGACCTGCTGGTGGTGAAAACCCTGATGGCACAGTGCTTCCCATCAAACTACAACATCTTCAGCGTCTTCTTCAACCTCTACCACCGCGGCGTGTCGGCCTGCGTGCAGGAGCTGGCCGCCGAGGAACTGGAGTCCAACGAGATCGTCTCTCTCCTCACCTGGGTGCTTAACACCTACAAAAGGTACTCAGCGTCTGCTCTCCACACTGATGACCGACTGACTGACTGAGGGATGGATGGATGGATGGACTGATGGACGGACAGGGGAGGGAAGGAAAGAAGGAGGGGTGATTGATTTGATGTATGCCTGCAGCCATATGGTCCAAGATTCAGCAGATCATGTAGCTAGAATAAAACATGGTTTTTCAAGACTGAAGTCTGAGTTCCAGTGGGACTAGGATTGGAAGAATCACCCAGAATGTGACCTCCGCATCCCGCCGGCGTGACTCCCCTCTTTCAGCGCCGAGATGATGGGTCACCCCGAGCTCCGTGCCGAGTGCGACGTCGAAACGCTGGAGCCCCTCCTGCCTCAGGAAGTGGTCAGCAGGCTGCTAAGCAAGTACATCCAGACCTTCACGGTGAGTCGCCCTGCCCTCCGCAGACCACCCCGATCCCCAGCCTCCCCGAAACCCCTCAGCTGTTGCTTGATGTCTCGCACCCGAGCTCCGATTCTTACCTCCCGTCTGCTGCCTGAGGGCCCCACAGACTGCCACGGAGGAGCAGACGGGCTTAGCGTAAGCCCCTGCATTAAAGCAGCCATACCTCAGCCGGCGATAGGCACACAGCCAGGCTTCCGTCCAGCAATAAATGCCCATATAGTCCTCTAGGGGGCAGCCTCTTACCTAAGCACATTTTCAGCTGACATATAATACATTCCAGTGCCTACCAGGTACTTCAAAGGTGCATTTCTTCAAAAACAAATTTAAACACCTATACCATTACTGGCCAGCCATTTCTTGGCATGGCACGGGGTGTCTTACCCAGGACATGCTTCCTCTTAATCGTAAGCCGCTATGTTCTATTTTTTTATATCTATATTCTGAGATGTTTTTCAAGGAACAAAAAGTCCATCTGTAAGTAAGTTTCAGTAAGTCCATACTGATACTTACTGATAGCTACATTAATTGCTAATGTTCTTTGACAGTTTAAGAGCAATGATTGTACAGTCATGAATAATGTATGTAAGAAGGTATATTTTGCTAGGGCTGCAAACAATAATAATTGAATTTGATGATCACCTAGTCGATTAGCGGGGCCAAAACACAAGATTTAAAGAAAAGTGCAACTCCTTTGCTTAAAAAAATATCTAGAGGTTTTTTTTTTTATCACAGTTGTTAAAAACTTTACAAAGTATAGAAAAATATCGATTTAAAGTGACAAAGTTGCATAGAGCAATGATCCGCTGTCTATCATATTTGGCTTGCTAATGTTTGCACAGTATGCTCCAGAATGCCTTGAGCAACGCTATTCCGGCGTTTTTATCTTGGTAATAAAAATTGCGAAGTGGGGTGGGGGGTGCCCTGGATAATTAAATTTTGTTGCCAATATTTCAAAATACCACGATATACCATATTACCCAAGCCTAAGTAACAACTTTAAAACTGTTCTGTTCATAAAAGTTTACCCATTTCAATTTATATTTGTTGCCAAACATCTGCCCTCTGCTGGTCTGGTGGATTATCACAGCTGTTTGCATGTGGAGACCTGTGCAGCCAGAACAACTGTAACAGCATGGGGAAAAGTGAAGCATGACCTAGGCTTAACATACCAGTGTTAATGTTGCTTGGTGGTGATGTGATGTATGCAATTTGCATCCTGTAAAAAACTAACTGAGGGAACATGCTCTGTCGCTTATGTCTGTGCGCCTCAGTCCAACATCACCGGCTGGCTTCGCAAAGCCTTGGACACGGACAAGAAGGACTGGCAGAAGAGCACTGAACCAGAGGCCGACCAAGACGGATACTATCAGACCACACTTCCCGCCATCGTTTTCCAGGTACTACCCACCTCCCACCAGGCTCGCCGTCTCTCGACTCGCCAAGGCCAAGGGAGGTGAAGTTGCCGGAGGAACATTTTGAGAAGCTAACTAGTTGACTCCATGCGTAGATGTTTGAGCAGAACCTGCAGGTGGCAGCACAGATCGACGAGGCTTTTAAGGAGGAGGTGCTACGACTTTGTCTGAAGCAGATGAACTCGTTCCTGCGCAGGTAAGATAAACAACGTGGGGAGGATGTTGCATCTTGTTCCCAGTGTCGTCAGCCTTTTCCGCCCTGCTCTGGTCTCGACACCTTCAGTCTTCAGACAGGCTACATTTACTCTGAGCTTCGCCATTCGGGTTCAGTGCCATGCTTTCGTCTTGGTGTCATCCACACCCGACGCCCACCTCGCTGCAGAGACCCTCACAGCCAACGCGTTTTCATTCAGGTACCGAGACGAGGCCGTCGCCTACAAGGAAGAGCACTTGAAAGATCGACAGGTCCCCCAGTGCTACGTTCAGTACATGATCGCCATCATCAACAACTGCCAGACATTTAAGTAAGCCTGTCGTTACTGATGGATCTGAGATCATAGTTGGCTTCAAGGAAACAAGGCGTAAGGGTAACAGTTGTAATCAGACATAAAGATGTAAATTGAAGGAATCAAAAAAAATTGCTGATAAAAGACATGCCCACCCAGCGGTGATAGATACTGTGTACAACACGCACATGTAATTTCTTATATTTAATTTCCAGGGACTCTATAAACAGTCTCAGAATGAAATACTCCAGAATGAAAGAGGCCACGCAGAATGACGCTGCGATTGAGAATTCGCTCAACGAGGTAGCCAGAGAGGGCTGTCAGTTCCTGCTGGATGAAGTCTTCCTGGACTTGGAGGTAAGGCGGTACAGCGAAGCGGCCAGCAGAGAGCAGGAGGCCAGTCCGTGTCTCCAAACCAGATGCCTAAACTGAATCGCAATTGGCGGCAGGCTGTTTTAGCGGGAAGACATGCAACATTGTGCTGTTTGGGTAGCATGGGGGGCAGTTTTCCACACTTCATTCCTTTACCCTCGTACTTCATGTTCCACATTTTCTTTTTGTAGAAACTCCTCAGCGATCTGCTGACGAAGAACTGGTTGGCGGGTTCCAATTCGGCAGATGCCATTTGTCTGACTGTAGAGGACTATTTCAACGACTTCGCCAAAATCAAGAAGCCATACAGTGAGGTGAGCTTAAAAAGAGTCGGGGGGGGGGGGGGAGCCCAGAGGCGGATGCTGGTTTTCAGAGGGGCCGGTGACAATACAGAAATGCGTTATAGCACGGCTGAGAGGTTTTTGTTTTTGCGCCTGCGTTTCAGGAGATGACGCGTAACGCCCAACGCCGGGTGGTGGTAGAGTACCTCCAGGCCATCATGCAGAAGCGTATATCCTTCAAGAACGCTGAAGAGCGGAAGAAGGGAGCCGAACGGATGATTAAGGAAGCTACGCAATTCCGGGCTCTTTTCCAGAAGCTATCTTCTGTAGGTGTCCTCCCTCCCTCCCCCCCCACCGTTTGCCTCTCATAACCGTCCTCAGCTCTTACAGTTCATTTCATGAATACAGCCACTCTTCATTTAGCGACCGTATTCCTCCCATTTTAATTTTGCAAAATGGTCGTAGCAAAAAGTGAAAGTCACGGTAGCTCAGGCGTGACTGAGACTGCCTCACGCCGCAGAGACCACTGATAGCTGGCGTCTCATTCCGATAAAGTTCTCGGACAGCCATGCCAAAGTTATTCTCACGCTGGCGCATGTTGTCGGGCACAGGAAATTTGGTCATGAATGTGCACATCGGTCAGATAATTAATGTATCACCATATTTTATTATCATATTTATGAACAGTCGCTAACCGAGGAGGTCACTAAAGGAGGAGTGGGTGTAGACATGGTAAGAGTGTGTGTGTTTTTTTTTTCTTTTTCTTCAATAGTGCTAGTGAATACTATTTGAAACCATATTCAAGAAGCATGGTCAGTATAATGTATTAGTGCCTGTATGAATCCGTGTTGCATTCTGCATATTGCTCATTTTAAGCTGATCGTTCTTGCCTTTACTCGCACCCTGCTGTCTCCTTCAGAGTCACGACAATGACCATTTGTGTGACGCCATCGCTGCCATAGCTGAGGTGTTCAACCTGACTGACCCGTCGCTGCTCTACCTAGAGGTGTCCACTTTGGTCTCAAAGTACCCCGATATCAGGTGAGATGTTTGCTTTTGTTGGGATTAATCTTTGGAATGTACCTCACTTTCCCCAAAGTATCCTACATAGCGTGTCTTGACGTGTGTGAAGTTTGATAGATCATTGAGGTAGAATAGTCTTGATTTTGGGCTCCCTGACATTTCTAAACCATCTCGTATTTCCACCAACATTCTCTGGGTGTTTTTTTGACCTCCAGTGTATTGTCTTCTCATTCCCAACCCTTCTGCTTCGGGGTGATTATGATGGGAAGAATACTATGTAAATTACTTTTAATTGATATGAAGTGGTTACATTTTTTGATAAATGACATGCACCTCTTCCCATTAATGCAACGGATTGGCTGTAAATTCCTCAGTGCGAAGGTAAGCTAAGTATCAGGTGGGTAAGTGAACCAGTCAACCTTTTTCAGCGTGGATAAGCTTCGAGTCTTAATAATACACCATGGGCGGTTTGTCCTGGGCTGCCGTCGGCGTCGACCTGCGCTTTGCGTGGCGCGTGGTTAACCGCATCTGTCGCTAAGTGAACGAAATGTGACCAAGCTTCTCTCCCTACCCCACCGAAGGGAGGAGCACATCATGACCCTGCTGGCCGTCAGAGGGGACGCCAGTCGCGACATGAAGCAGATGATCATAGAGACGCTGAGCCAGAACAAGCCTTCGGCCGCAGCCAGCATCCCGCCGGTGTTCAGGGACATCTCCGTGACGTCCACTGTGCCAAAACTGCTGAAATAGGGTCGCCCGCCAGCTCACCCTCGATACGGAGTCCTGAGCAACGTCACTCAGCTGTACTTTCTTATGCACTTTTAGATGTGAAATCAAGGTTTTGGGCTGATTGCCACGTATGGGGCCGAGTTAGAATAGAGTTGAAATTATAATATTTTTTTTATTGAACTTTTTTAAGCTTTCGTAGATGAAACTGCCTTTGTCCATTTGCCTCCTTTTATACATGAACATCTCTTTGGCCCTGTCTGTCATTTGATCGATTTATCTCTTACACTTTTGTAACATTTCACAAAAAATGATTAAAATCCCTTTTAGGCACTGCTTCTGACTTTACACGTAGAGACATTACCCAGCCAGAAAACTCATCTATTCGTCCAATGCCTTGTAAGTTTAACAGTGAAGATGAAATGAATCCGTTACCGACTTGCTGATCTAGTTGACAATGTGATAATTGTTCATTTTTTGGTTAAGAATTGAGGCAGATTTACGTTTGTCCCAAAGGTCAGCTGACATAAACATTGAAGCCCTTGCCCTGTGCAAAGGTCATGCCAGTCGACCCCTGGATTTCATGGCCAACGAGAGGCCGGGTCCCATTTTAATTGTTGTCGTAGTCGCTCTGGATTTCTATTAGCTATAATATGCTGTATAGTCTGTGCAGACTTTTGTGCACCTTATGCAGTAATTGCGCTACTATGATGCAGCTTTGGACAACCAATTTTGATACTAGGAAATGTTTCCCTTTCGAGATAATTACATTAACTTCATTAAAAAAAATTTGGGTGCATCTGGTTTCACATACAGCGTCTATTTTCTGCACCTCGTGCACTATAGTGAGAAGAAATGCAATGCTGTAAGGGGCAATTTGATAACAATATATGTCTGGTGCTCCAGAATGAGGTACCCAATACACCTCTCTTGTAGTATCTGTTGTGATATGTATTGATTTGTAAAAGAGAGGGATGGGTAACTCTTCAACCTTCATAAAAAATGTATTTACATATTCGGACATCATAAATGGAAAAAGTCCGTTTGTCTATTCACTTGATGTATGCTGTCACCTACTGGAAATTACAGATATATACACATTTGTTTATATACATTTTATACATATTTATATATATTTTCATGATAGGGTTAGATAAAGCATTGCAGTCAAATAGGACTGCACATAGCACATAGGAAAAGCAGAACAGGGTATATGCCAGTATTACTAGCTAAGGGTAAGGCCTGTGAGAGGACACAAGGTCACATGTAGGTATATGCTGCGAAGGAACCTTGGCTTTGGTAAGTAAAGGGCCATGTGGTGCATTATTGTAGATGTCTATACTAGTAGGTAAGTAATGTAGTATTTCTCACATCCAAATACATATAAAACAGATACCAAAGGTCTACAACACACTCAATGGACATTTTAGGTTCTGTTATGTTCAATGAGAAATCACACCATATGTTTTAATACAATTCTCAAAAGAAGTCTAGACTTGATATTTGTTATATATTTCACAACTGAAGATTTGCTGCAAGTTTGCAGTGGTTTAAAACTGCACAGAGAGGTGTCTGCTTGTGGTCTGTGGTGTCCTGTACCGTGTGTGATATCTACTTTGGGATGCTGAGCAGGGCAGGGCGACCTCCTGCACACAGCATTCACCTGGGTAGCTGTGTAAGTGTCGTCTCGATGGCTTCAGAGTCACCACATTTCCCAGGTTTGCCGTATAGACACCCGAAGAGACTTAGATCATGTTACATATGAATTTTTTTTTTTTTTTAATTTTCAAGGATTTTACTGCTTCTCACTTTCAGGATAATCTTTGGTTTTTTGTTCAAAATACATTCCAAAGGTCCATAGAAAAAGTCCTCAAATTGTGTAAGGTGCACTTTGATAAGCAGGAGTAAAAACGCCATTTTTAAAAGTAATTTAGTATCACAGCGAAGCACACAGTAT
>JABFEB020000033.1:12776213-12789642 GCA_019775895.2 Stomatorhinus ivindoensis | reverse complement strand
TATCCATTGTGGTGGTGTATAGAGCCAAAAATGTTAGCATTGTGTCGATGTCCCAATATTTATGGACCTGACTGTATTTTAAGCAACCAATCATTGTATCACTGTGGAGATCTTGCCTCTACCCAGCTTGTGAAATTTCATCTGACATTAACAGGCCTCACTGGAGATTTGTGAATAATCGGTCATAGTAATGAACGCACCGTTTGTCTGCTTCTCCACCCAGGTGTTAATGTTCACCCTGGCTGCCTCGGCGTCTGATCGGAAGTTAACAGGCTCCAGATCAGCCTTGTAGTGTCTCCTACTGTCAGCAAGAAATTTCTGTGGGGTCATAAAACACAGGAAGTGGGTCTATTGTGATTATGTAATATTTCGAGGATTTTGAAATTTTAGATGTCAGAAGGAATGAAAATGCAGAAGCTATGAATTCTTACGCAATTCATAGTTAAAAGCATACTTTTGTAGATTAAAGGGGGTGGTACAGTTTTTATTTTTTTTTAAATAATCATCTCACCTCAACAAACTGATAAGACTGCTCTCCATACAAGCGGTTGGCAATGCTCAGTGAATAAGGGGCCCCAGGTTTGTTAAGCATCGACAACAGCTGGCTGAATCCGACATGAACATCTTCCTCAGCTTTGTGAAAATGATGAGTCTGCAGGTTGATGACAAATGAGCATGAGTGGCTTGTATAACTCAAACACCCAGGCATCCCAAAAGAAAAAGTTAGGCGGAAAGGAAGACCTTAACAGTACCCTTTGACATGCATTGTATTTAGATTCTCCATAGTCAATGTGTCTCTCTGTATATAAAACATATAACAGATGAGATTTGAATATTTCTGATTAAATTCATTAACGTATTTAAATTCTATGTTAAAACTTAGCTAGACATGCATGTACGGGGTTAGGTTAAGATTTTTGCTTATGTTAAGTAGCAGACATATAGAACTTCTAGCAGAGAATAGTGGCTAATGCTGATAACTTTCGATATTGATAAAATTTAAATATCAGCCAAAAATTTCAGTATATTAACCGATATACCACCGAGTATGGTTTTAAGGCTAGTATTGATAGTCATGGAGAATGTATTCGAGTAAGAAGATATTTGGCTCGAAAAAGTAGTGAAGTGAAAGTTGAAGTTGCAACAGTGTAAAATACTCAAGCAAAGCGCACACCCCCCATCAAAAAAAAAAAAAAAACAGAAAAGAAAAACACCACTTAAGTTAAGAATTTGTACTTTGTACTCCTGGGACAAACAAACTCTTCAGAAAGCCCTCATGATGAGCACCTGTAAACATTATAAGCCAAAGCAGTGCGCTCACACATATCCCACATATTTGTGGTCCGCCACCATGTCCTTGACCAAGCCCCAACTCCTCCCCATTGGTTAGTTAGGGTTTTTCCCCCAGAACATTTTACCCCCGTCTTCATCCCCACTGGAAGCTATGACTTTTGTTTTTGCTGAAGCATTCCATGGTCAGATTTTGGTTTCTTCGCTTTAGTGTAGTGGAGTACCTAGCGTTACAATTTAGCAATACAACACTTGTGAATAACATGACAATCAATGAAGTTGCCCATATTTAATGATTATATGAATACCATGCTGTGGGTTTTTGAAGGACTTGAAAATATGCGTTTTTACAAAAGGGTGTCAGCTTTCAACACAGAAGAATAGTCTGTTTAACATAGCTAAATGGTGAGTAGCTAATGACTTAGTCATAAATCCAGACAGTTCAATGACTTCAGCTATAAGATGCTTGAATGGCCAAACCCAATTTATACCTGGACACTCCTCATGGCAAGAACTACTATAGCACCATCAAAATCATTTCTGATTTCAGTACAACACAAGTGTCCAAAGCAGGATTCTTTAAAGGCATAGAGTCCATATATAAACGGCAAAGGTATCCTAGAGAATAAAGATAAAGCAGATCTAACACACAGTTACTGCATGAAACAAAATCACAATCTTCATGAAAGCAAGATACTGTTCAATGATGGTCCATCATCTCACTCAGTCTTATCACTACCCTTTGTCAGTATTAGTCACATAACTCAAGTAATTGACTCCTGAGAAACCACAACTCTGCAGGAATGTTTTCATACTCCAATTAAAGACAGTAGTTTCAGCTCTTAATCAGAGTGACCAAATAATCCATGTCAGGGAGACACTTTGAGCTACTTCAGGTTTTACAAACTACTTTCAAATGAAAGGTTCCTGTGCTCGGCTAAAAATAGTTCAGTTCTTCTTGTGCTTTGGCTGGTTTATTTCCTTAATCGAAACACTATTCCAGCTGCTTCACATTAACATAGGCGACACATGCATGAATACGAGACTGACCAATCAGCACAGAGCAAGAACTCAGAAATCCAGGTCCTTTTCATTTATATGCTCAACTTGTCCTGCCTGGCATGGATTTTCTGGTCACCTATTATTAATGGCTAATGGGTTTGTAACATTTAGCACAAAAGCAACTGCAGTCTTTTCTGATACAGGGGGGAAAAATCAACACAGGAACTGGCAGTCAGATAAAGCCCATCCCAGGCCAGGTAGAGCAGGACTTCAACATCTAAAAACCCAGCCCTCAACAATGCACAACTCGTATCAAGAATCCAAGCTGTTTTTGCCCTAGAATGCTGAGAAAGTGCACTTTTACTGATGCTGTGTGTGGCATTCTAGCAATCAGGAGACATTAATGATAAAGCTAACTTGCGTACCTATGGCATAGAATGTAGCTGGAACTCAAGAAAGGATTGTTCACAAAACCTTCATGAAGAACTGAAAAAAGCAGCTGATAAAAGCTGTATTGTATAACAAATCACCACACCCTGACGTTACATAAGCAGACAGTATGTGCCACACCTCTCTGCTCTAGATATAGGACTGCATACCCATTAACCAAGAGAGCATGGAAATTTAGGGTTTAGATCATGCATTTCTCAAAATGGAGGTGTCCAGAGTGGAGAAACTGAGTTGAATGAACCAAACGTGCATACAAACACCTGTAATTGTACATTAGCCAGTGATATGGCTCTAGAAAAACATTTTCATCTGGTAAACACAACATGATGAAACACATTGATCTAGGCCTGTCAAGACACACAATGCAAACAACTGGCTGCTTTTTAAAGACACTTGCTAGGCAACCGATATGTTTTGTGAAATGTCTTCAGCACATTTCTGTTTGCTCACAGTTCCACCATAGCAAGGTTTTTTCATTGGTAAATAACTAAAGTGTGGGAACAGAGGGTTATTTTGTTCTCTGTTTTTCAGGTTGACTAAAGGGAGAGAAACTCAGGATCAACTGGTGCAGTCGCAATAAGGACGCAATAGTGATATGTGAGCTATGCTGCTCTCACAAGCTTTTGGAAGAATCAGACTAACACTAAATTAAAACATAAAGCACAAAGAATTACATCAATGGCACTTTCTGGGTACAAATTTACCTTCGCCATCTGAGCGGCAGTGTCACCCCGAGCCCCCAAGTACACCATGGCCAGGGCGGAGGAAAGGCTGAACGGTGAAAAAATAACATTGTCCTTGTTACCGCTACTAATCTTCGTAAAGAGATCCAGGGAGAAGCGGGTGTTTGCGGCAGTCAGAGACTCCATTGCGAGTATCCTGGAATGACATGTTTCAGAGCAACAATTCACCTATGATTTATTTGTTCAGTCCGCAGATTTAAATCCCCATGTTAAGTTATGTTGGGTGGTGTACAGATTAATTATCACTACAACTCCATATGCAGTTACTAGTTAGTGTAACAATCTTCGAACATGACTCATCCTGACTGGGCGAGCTCTGGATTCATGTCAAACTTTGAACATATTTCAATCCTCCGAAATAACTAAATAGGCAACATAAATAATTCAAATAACCATCCAGAGCTAATTTGCTTATTGTTACCCCTATAAAGAAATTCCGAACAAGGAAGGAGAATAAAAATATAAGCCGGAGCGAAGAAACCCGGTCCGAGCTACACCTCTGCACGTTAAACGAAATCAGCTCAAGTAAGAGCAGCGCTTCATCACTTAGTCTTATTCATGTCAATATTTGAGGTTATATCATATTACCAAAAAGCAATTGTATTATGCTAAGCGGGGTGTAAGGAATAATCTCTCATAGATCGTAAGTTACACGGTGCATGAATTTATCTTTACGGCATGTTGTATGCAAGACTTTAATACTTACGGCTCGGCGTGCGGCGAAGGATCTTTACTTCTGTGATGCACAGTTGGGTATGTATCTGATCTGTTCCAGGTAATATATTATACCGACCATCCGTCTGACACGCCCAAAACCTATCATCGCCTGTACGCAGTATCCAACCCAGTTCCAGCAAACCACGCCTTTTTAAAAAGCAATCTTTTCATTGGCTAACCTTGTGCCACTCGGCTTTTGTTAAGTTGATAGTTGTGTTTACCAGCGTTGCTGACTTAGTGACTTTGTAGCTATATTTAGCAAGTTTTTAAACCCCCTCTAGCAACTCCTTTTCAAAAAAGCGACTAGCAACAAATCTAGCTACTTTTTCTGGTGTTGTTGGAGACTCTGACGTGAAAGCACGTATCGTTCTTACTCTTCCCACCGAGCAGCTGGTGCTGCCGTGGGCTCATCTCCCGTCCCAATTGCGCTCACAGGCGGACAGTCCGCGCACAACAGCCCCGCCCAGCTACAGTCAGAGCAGGAGATGTGCATCATTTTCTCACATTGCAATTGACAGTTTTTTTCTGTTGTCATTTTTGGTCCGTTTCGATTGTTAATGTAGATTTTATACGAAAACATTTTTAACCATAATAAATTTAACTCTTCACTTGTTTACTATGACTTGTACACTTAAACTTAATAAAAGTAACTCCGCCAGAGTCTCTTTGGGGCCACTTTTGCCTGTCCCAAGCCCGGATAAAGGAGAAGGTTGTTATTGTGATACAAAATTCGACAGAGGAAAGTTCATTTGTAGTTCTATACGTATTTAGGGTGTTTTAATCACTTTTTGTCTCTCCCAAGACATTCCTCTCTCCTACAGCAGCCATTACAATTACACAATTATGCAAATGCCGCGATTGCGTCATTTAGTGACTAATACCGACGTCTGGGACAGCCAATAGCTACTTTCCTTGCTGAGGAGTTAACAGTGCTTTTAACTACTCTCTGGTACTTTTGCCAAGAGGTAAGGAGCATGCACTGATTAGAGTGCGTTGCCGCACCCACCACACGACCAGCCACCGGAGGGATGAGAACCTGAGTGCAGCCATGTGACGGTTGATACCTCAGCAGCACACAAGTCCGAATGGCAAATCCTGTCACCAACCCCTGTAAATTGGAGGACCTCCTTGTAGGACTGGATGTAGATTAACGTCATACCCAAGTCTACATGAGATTAACTTTTTGTACTTGCTTAAAAGTTCCCTACTATATTACTATTATTATTAATGCACTAAACAACAGAAGAAAAGCTTAACATTGCTCATGCCTCACATTCGTTTTGATCGTGTCTTCCATCCGACACACCTTGTTTACTGGAGATGAGTTGGAAATTGCGTACGTCCTCTGTCATCTCATCTACTTCCGTGTTTGAATAAGGATACCGAGTCAGGACAAATAGAATGAGAGTCACAAATGCGTAAAATGCCTAAGAGGTGAGCAGCTGCGGAAAATCCGGAAATCATTTAGCTTAAAACAGGGTTCCCCAATTTCGCTCGTGGAGGGCCAGAATCCACACAGTATGCAGATTTCCCTACCCAAACACATCTTGCTCAGTTAATTACCAGGTTTAGTAGATGTGTCTGAGCAGGGAAATTTAACTGTTGCAAACAGGCCCTGCATGACCTTGCCTTAAAAATTAAGCAATCGTTACGCCTCTCCAGCGTTCATGTTTTTATTGCCAAGCACACCTTATGACGGGGGGGGGGGGTGAAAATCGTTTAATTACAGGTCGATTCCAGGGTTGGGCATTTCAAAGCCCAGTAGCTACATATCCAGATCAGGATTTTGTTCCTACCAATCAGCTGAGCAAAAAGATCCACAGTCACAGAATACTCACCTACCTGGTTGGTAGAAACGAAATCTTGGTCTGGATTTGAGGCTTCTGGACCCACATTAGTTACGCTGTATATAGTGCGTTTGGTTCTTCATTTCTATACTAGTAATATTCATCTTTCTTTTTTACCGATATCCATCTTCACCAATATGGCAGTTTAAGTCCGGTAATGTGCCACATCATGTAGGCTACGCCGAATTTGCAAGATACAAATTTGTAAGCCATGCACTGTGGGAAAACGACTCAACTCAGGGTCCACTATGATGCCACCTGTCACTCTCCTGCACCCTGTCTTCTCTCACAAATATCTTACATTTGCGGAAACAATCCCTTGCACAAACACAACACATAAAATAGCGCCTAGCACATGATCTCCTTGAGACCCATAGAAATAAATAGTAATTGAATAAAAGGGATTTATGACAGCACAGTTCATGAACTGAATGATTGAGTTACTGGTAACTGAGTAACTTGCTCTGTGGCGTTTTCCAAATAAATGCTATAAATGGCTTCGTTTTTTGACGGGCTTCTTGCCCATTCGTATGCCCTGACAGCAAACAGTGGGATGACATTTGTGACTGACACTAACCCTATTTTACCACTGTGTTGTTAGTTGCAGTTTGCACAAACCGATAAGATAATCTTTATAAAAACTGATCGACATGCTTGACACAATTAAGTCCCACCATTTCACATAGTTATTTATTAACTGTTGGTTATGATATGAGGTCTTCAATGATCGAGTTAAATTTACATACAAAGCCGTACCGTGTTTTCTGCTCGCCACTCGTTGTCTCTTTTGCTTGCAGGTCTGCGAAGGGTATGGGTTTTCAAGGTAATAAAGTGTCAAAAATGGACTTCAAATGATGAGATGAGATAATCGTATGTTTTTGTAAAACAAGTACTATATTACATATGATATTATTTGGGTTAGCACTGTTGCCTCACACCTCTGGGACCTGGGTTCGAGTCTCTGCCTGGGTCACATGTGTGTGGAGTTTGCATGTTCTCCCTGTGTCGTCGTGGGGTTTCCAACGGGCACTCCGGTTTCCCCCCTCAGTCCAAAGACACGCTGAGACTAATCGGAGTTACTAAGTTGCCCGTAGGTGTGGCTGTGTGAGTGAATGGTGTGTGAGCGTGCCCTGCGATGGGCTGCCCCCCTGTCCAGGGTTGTTCCCTGCCTCGTGCCCATTGCTTCCGGGATAGGCTCCGGACCCCCCGACCCAATAGGATAAGCGGGTATAGAAAATGGATGGTTGATATTGAGCGTGGATGACCCCCATCTCAACTCTGTAGGGGACATGTTCCCCCCGTCCCCCCTTCAACGCCGTTCTGCGTTGAGACATTTCAAACGTCATTTCTAATCCTAATTACCCCAATTTGTCGTAAAAAGTTCTCAAAAGGCAACCTACCAGGTCTACACCTCCAAATCTTTATATTATATCAAAGCGCAGCAAAAGTCAGCATTTTGACACGTACTAATAAAACAAACAAACAACAAAAAAATCGTTAAACATGCCAATATAAGAATCATTTACCTTTAGTAATTTAAGACCACACTGATAATTTGGAAAATATAATTCTGCACTGACACGAAGAATTTTAATCTCAAAGCAGCTAACACATTCAATTTCTACATCGATTCTATTCCAGTTTGAAATGAGTTGAGGTCATTATATGACAATAATCCAAAAATTACACGGAATAGGACACGTGGGCCAGCTATAATTTACAAGACATATATTGTTCACAATACACTTCCCAACAGTATCTTATCCTTTAGGGGTTGGGCGCCACCCTGCATAGGAATGTGGGTTGCACCACAAGGTACACACACACAATAGTATTTTAAACGAAAGCCTGACCACCTGTATTAGAATTATTTTTTTAATGCTTTAAACACGTGTGATCGCTTTTATGCATACACGTTAAAAGCCAAGGGATGTAAGGGGCATTAATATTAACGTTACATTAACATGAATGGGACAAAACAGGCAGAAGCCACGCTAACAGCACGTGACCAGTGTGGGATAAAGGACAGCTCTCACCGCGTTTTGTATTTATTGCTGTTAATTCCAGAGAAACAAAAAAATGAACAATTTGCATAAAATCCAAATTTGTTCTAGAAATATATTTGACCTTTCCAGTACATAACATTTAGATATCAAAGAATACAGTAAACATACAACTGAAGGTAACAAGATACCCCCTTATATACAGTACAGCATTTTAAACCGTAAAAGTTCAACAAATACAACTGGCAGGTTCTTATATACAAGTCCAACACCCACTATATACTCAAGTGGTCCTTGCCTTTTAAAATGTTTGTCAATTTTAAATATCTATCAAAATAAATTCCACGTTATCGTTTTATTTAACGTCAGTACAAAGAAGACCGTTCATACTTTCAATACAAGTAAGTAGGCTTTGAGCTACTGCGGCACCAAACGAAAGTTTTAGGAGCAGACGAAAACCCGCGCGCACGTCTTTAAATCTTTAAGAAACGAATCGATTATATTGAAAAGGAGGTCTATCTACATACGGTTAAGGGTGAGATTTGCTTGTTTGTGGGCATGCTGACAGCTTCACACGACCAGAAACAAAGTATAATACCAAGCCAGAGCCATTTGTCAGGAAGTACTCTGCGAAGAAATTATCGGTTTGGAATGGTTACCAATGATGTGATCTTACTCAAAATTATGAACAAACTTATTAAAGCTTTAACAACTGTCCATCCTATTCAAATATGAAAATTACGTGCGTATTATGTATGTGCGCTCATACATATACGACGCAAGCATATTTAAAACAATATCATCGCTGCTTTACGAAGGATCAAAAAGAATATACATTTAATGAAAATTAATCTTCATGCGTATTTCTTCCATCGTGGCTACTACAGGCAAGTCCATGTGTCTTCCTACACACCCCAATTCACGCTAGATCCTTCCGCACCCTGCACAACTGGTAAGCAGTGGCTCCATCTTGTGGTCAGAATCTGTAGTGCATAAAAATACTGCATGGACAGCAGCAGCACAACGTAACGTTATTGGAGTATTAGAGCGCTGTCTCTGTTCTATCTTAAGACTGCCTCAGTAGACTTGGGGACTTCAGAACAGTGCAAGAGGTTAAATTAAAAAAAAGAATAAACGAAAGGACAGCAGCATTAAAATGATGACAACATGATTAATGATTAAATATGAGGTTCACATTATATCAAGTGGCAATGCTTCAAAGTAACCATTCTTAATAGAAGATACTGCCAAATTCCTTAAATTTAGGCAATTAAAATAACAATATGCTGTACATTCAGAACACTGTGATAAAAAAAATAAAAAAAACAATCCCAGCTTTGCACATCAGCAACCATTAGTTTCCCCCCCTTGGTTTGTGACAAAAACTGAAACCATAAGGAATCATAAATATACCCTCGGTTAAAAAGTGAAAAGGGTGACTAATTATAGAATCCCTTCACAAACCCTTGGTGTTAAAGATCAGACTATAAGCAATCCTTTGTACTTCTATCAGACTTGGTTTTACAATTTAAGAAACAAGCTCGTAAACATGAACCGGTATCTCTCGCCAGTCTTCAGTGCAAAATACCAGAGGAAACCCAGGGTGGGGTTGTATGGGGCAGGGTCTTTGAAATGAGGAGCAACCTCCCTCAGCTATAACAAGGTGGTTTCAGGCACAAATTCAGGTTTGCCAGGTCCCCAATGCACATTTTAAAAGGTGAAACAAAGAGAATGGAAACATTTACACCTCTTAAAATACAAGGTCTCTGGAAACTTTATTGTAACGGAACATGACAGAGATAGTGGTGTCCAGTGACTTCAGTCAGCCTTGTCGATCATCTCCGAGGACTGAGCTCCAACGTACTTCAGCCTGAAGCCACCTGGGAGACAACAGAGGAGAAAAAAGCAGGCCTGAGAAGGGACAAAATAAGGTCTAGCCGCGCGACAGCCTGACGGAGTTCTGTTCTGTTTTGATGAGTGTGACACTTTCTTTAGAATGACTTGTATGAAACAATTGTTCGTGTTTGTTTTATATTTTACTTTATTACCTAGCTCTGCAGGCACTGTGTAAAGGCAAGCTCTTGAGAGAAGAGGGGAGAGAGGGGAAAAAAATATAAAATAAAAAATTTCTTCAGATCTGAAGGAAAACTGAGGTAGAGCATCTGGACCAGGGTTATTATAGTTAACAAAAATGAAAATCAAACATATAGGAAAGCATTTTCGTAAAGTAAAATGAGATTAAGATAAAAAAAAAAAAAAGAAAAACGAATAAAAAAAAATATATGAATATTGCTTTGGAAACAAACTGAAATTTAAAAGTTAAATACTTCCTGTTGCTGTTTTGTTAATATTTAGCTAAAGTTTGATTTGTTTACCTTTAATAACTATTAACAGCACTTGGACATGGTTGGCCCATTTTGAGGATATTAGTACATAATATGCACTTTGTATTTATGCAGGAATCTCGAAAGATCAGACACAAACTATTTGTACAACTTTCAATTCATCCCTAGAAATAATTGCTAAAACTTAAAATACATAAACTAATATATATATATATATAAAATAGAAATACATATTTAAATTAAAACAAAACAACAAAACTACATTGACAACAAACTAAACTAGATTTCATATGAAAATTGAAAATAAGAGAAAAACAAAAATGTACAAAGCAAAACTATATAACTACTGGTCCAGACAGGGTAGCAGTACCTTGCTGTGCGGCGTCAATGGAGGGCTGCTTGCAGTCCTGTGCATAATGCCCACTGACCCCGCAGTTGTAGCAGGAGACATTGCTGCTGTTCTTCTTCAAGCCCGCTGCCAGAGCGCCGCCGGGCATCATGCTGACCGGGGGGAAGACCGGCGGGTAGAAGCGGTTGAAGGCAGCCATCTGCTGCATGCCGTAGCCCACCTGGGTGCTGAGCACGTGCTCGGAGTGTGTGTGCAGCAGTGGTCCGCCGGCGTAGGGCGCCGGCGGAAAGAAGGGAAGTTGCGTGGTGCCGTTGCTCTGATGGGGCAGCGATGTGAGGTGGAAGATATGGGGCATGCTGAGGACCTGCCGGGGCATCTGGGGCGGGAAGAAGTAGTTGGGGGCGTGGTTACTGCCACAGCTACCTCGGCAACCGCAAGTTCCGCAGCCCATCTGCTGAGGAGGCGTCGATTGCTGTTGCTGGGGTTGCGGGCCCCCGCTGGAGGTGCCACAGCTGGTACTGTTGATGTAAGAGGTGCTGTCACTCTGTGCTGTGCTGTGAGTAAGGGCGGGGCTTGAGCTGGGGGCGGGGCCAGGGGTGTGGGTGGGGATGGCAGGTGGCACCATGACCTGCACCTGGCTGACTGTGGGGGTGGCCACGCCCCCCACGGAGGGCATGATGGAAGTGGGCACGGGCAAGCTGTAGGAGGTGGCCAGGCCAGCAGACAGCGAGAGGCAGGGGGGCTTGGCATGGGGCTCTGAAAGCGGGACGGGGTTGGGGAGGCTGGAGCCCAAGGCGGGTTCGGTGCTGGGGTAGGCCTGTGTCAGGGGAGATATGTAGTTGGTGCCTTGGGGAACGACACCAACACTGCCCACGGGGGGCTGGTGTGGCAGGGTGCAGTTCTCAGAGCTGCCCTGTAGGGCGGTGGCCTTGAAGCGCTGGACGAGGGGCTGATTGGCTGGGCCCACGGCTTGCGGCAGCCCTGCCGGGGAAGACCCGAGGGCATGCGGCAGGGAGGCGGGCTCGGGCGGCAACTTCTCTCCCTCCCCAGATGGTACCGTGCCGGTGACGGCCTCGCGGAGTCCCAAGGATGAGGTCCCCACCCCTGCCACCCCCACGACGGGCTTGCTGTCTGGCCCGTGGGAGACTGACCCTGGCTCTGGGGAGGGGACGGCCCCGTTCTGGACCACATAGGGCAGGGTGTGCACGAAAGAGAGCTGGGGGAATGCAGGATTGCTGAGGGCCCCCTCGGGGCGAGATGGCTCCTCCTTCAGCGGGATGGGCAGTAGGGGGCGCGTGGTGGCAAGGGCTGCTCCGGCAAGCCGTCTCGGAGAGGGGAAGGGCTCCACCCGGCCCTTGCTGTAGTCGTCGGAATGGCCGTCTGTATCTGCAGACGGAGAGGAAGAGTCAGGCAGACGGAGGGAAAGGTGCTTTTCCAGGTCACCTCCGCACTTACAGCCACAAGACAGTCATAAATTAACAAAACTACCCCCAACATATAGTACCAGTCAAACATTTGGACACATCTACCCATGGTTAAAAAACAGAGGTTCATTTGTACCATTTCCTACTTTTTAGAATAGTTAGAAACACTATTAAACAAAACTATAAAATAACATAAGGAATTATGCAGTGACCAAAAAAGCATTAAACAAAAAAATAATAATTTGTTGGGGGGGTGGGTTGGTATTCAGAAGGTTGGCGGTTCAGATCCCACGGTCAGCAGAGTGATCCCTTGAGCAAGACCCCTAAGCCTAATATCTCTTGGAACTAGTTGACCTTACGGTCTCCTCTACACCAGCTTAATGAGGTGGCATCCTGGGATGCTTTACCAGCTGTCCTGAAGGAGGTGCCACATACATGCCGAGAATGCTGGTCAAACTCCTCCAAAACCACCTGTAATGGGTTTAGGTTAGGTGACCAGGTCATGTGAGGTGACGCGTAGTTAGCTTGACTGGTACTGTACGTGGAGACCTTATTTAAACATTTAAACAGACCGCAGGTGGTTGTATTTTACAGGGATACCCCTAATTCGCCATGTGCTGTACAGAGAGCAGGGCTCCCCTTGCTCCTTGATTGGGGCCCAGGTAGATGGACATGGCTGGAAGCCACACTTCCTCACCCCTGTCCTTCTCGTCCTCGCTCTCCAGGCTCTCCCGTCCGTCGTGCTGTGGGCTGGACGGTGAGCTGTAGCTCTCAGAGGACGTTTCCCCGTACGAATCCTGCCCTGAGCCCACGTCTTGGCGACCATCTGTAGGAATGGGGTGGGGTGGGGTGGGGGGCGATTCTGCTTTATGCTGCTGGTTCAGTTTAAATGGACTTTTCCCAAGTGGGTACCGTGCCGTTTCTGCCCCACAGACACTCAGGTATAATGAGAGATAAATCATGACTGATACTTCAAAAATATGCTTGTTTATATATGAAGTAACACTCCACTCTGACTGAAGACCTTCATGCAATCTCTGCAGTGGAGAAGATGTCCCGTGCCTGGGGTGTGTTAGAGCAGAACGTCCAGGCCATGCTGCCGGTGCCTCTAGCTCACACTTACCTTTCCTGGGGGGCTGTCGACCCGGGTGCACCGAAGCGGGCCTCATGATCCCATTGCCAACGTAAGCTAGCCTGCCTTCTCCAACCTTCCCCTTCTCTCTGGGATGACAAAATGCGGGGGGGGGGGGGGGGGTCAG
>JABFEB020000033.1:12755839-12776203 GCA_019775895.2 Stomatorhinus ivindoensis | reverse complement strand
CCCCCCCCCCCCCCCCCCCCCCCCCCCCCCCCCCCCCCCCCCCCCCCCCCCCCCCCCCCCCCCCCCCCCCACAGCTCTACATAAACAGGTATAGTCCAGGTGTGGCCAAGGGTTCTGCTAGAGATTCTGGGCCCTATGAAAGCATATTATATTGGGCCTCCAACCAAGACTGATCCAATTAGGTTCCAAATTTTTAAGGGCCCGTCACTCAGTCCTAACTTTCTGCCCCTATACAGTGCTCTTGGATGCGGCTAATGCGAAGAAGCTAGGAGTACAGGGACAGAAGAAGCGTCAGATACAGCTTCCCAAAGCAACGCGCCCCCAAACCCAGGAGAACATGTCACCTGTCCGCGGCTGCTGCTCTGGGCTTGCTCTTAGTGCTGGGGGTGGAGCTCCGCTTCTGATCATCTGGGTGCTGTTGGAAGGAGGAGGACACAGAGACACCCAGAGGAGATGTGACACAGAGCATGACAAGAAGGGCATCGTGCTTTCACTGAGTACTCAGCCATCTGCCTCTTTCGCAGAAACACCCCAGATTCATAAAATCTGCACCATGGAAACAGGGCAGGGCTGAGCATGACTGGCAGAGCGTTACACAAAACTGTGGGAAACAGATCGCCGTCGTACCTACTGCTCTGCTCACCACAATCATAGCCCCCAAACCCCCACAATGGTACTATTGGGCCTGGTGTTGTCCAGTTGGACCACTGGAAATGAACAGCAGGTAAGAGGAGAGTGCTGTTCAGTCCAACTCATCAGACAGTGTCAATGACAGAGACGGATATCTAGACACAGTACACATAAGCGTGTGTTCCCCGGCTAGAAGGTGCGCTGTGAACCTGAGAGTATATTTTCTAATCTGCGAATGATAAATTGATCCATCGGTCGTCAGACTATTCCAGGCCACTTGCAGCTATGGAAGACTCCAGCGCTCAAAGAGCCACAGTTTACCCATCTTCTCCTGGTGGGTTCCCCTGGGTTCCCTCACCTTCTCCGGCCCAGCGCCACGTTGCTCCAGGGCCGGCTTCAGTGGGCAGCTCTTCCGCCTCCAGTCGGGGGCACCGTTGAGCTCTGAGGGCGTGGCTCTCCGTCCTTCCGCTGGGCAGCTCTTGCTACTCTGGCTGCTGGAGAGGAGACAGGAACTGGCTGTTAAACCCACAAAAGCCAAGGCTCCATGCCACAGGGGACACTAAGGTGCTTACCTAAGGCTTGGACTCTTGGTACCAGGTTTCTTCCGGTGACCGACAACATACTGCTCTAGATCTGAAGAGAAAACACCTATGAACAAGATCGTCAAGGGCAGTGTTTCCCAATATGGTCAACAGGGACCCGCAGAAAGTCCATGTTTTCGCTCCCTCCCTGCTCCCAGTAGGGAGCAAAAACATGGACCGTCTGTGGGTCCTCCAGGACTGGGTGAAAGAAACACTGATCTAGGGAGTAAAAAAATGGTGAAAGTATAGTCTTTTTTTGCAAAATCTGTTCTGCAAACGTCTCCCCACCTCCTCCCCATGACCATTCCTAGTCCCCCCTACTCCGTATAAACACGACTACCAAGGGATAATCGCTGTTGCTGATGCAGGACCTCAGCTGTGGTATGGCTACCATTATCATAGCAGAGCCTGTCATTAGGCACAACGCTGGCCACATGCAGACAAATTTAGCTGACCAATGTTTGGGAGACCACCTCTGGAAACAGGTGATGGCCCAAGATGATGATGATGATGATGAAGTGGGGCGTGAGCAGGGGGCCCATGTCCGGGGTGAGCACCGCACTCACCTTCCTCCTGGCTAGATGCCTCAGAGCAGTCCTCCGCGAAGGGCTTTCCCAGGGCCATGGGGTTACCTGAACAGGATGAATGAAAAAGACATACTACACTACCCCCTCTGTCTGGGTTTGCCCTACATACACCCCTTGCCATACATACGGTATGCAGGTAGTGCTTGGAAAATAACCAATAAGAGTCCACGTGTAAAATAAAGGCAGTTCAGGGAACATCTGCACCAAAGCTCAGACTAATCCCTCAACCCTCCTCCTCATGATGTGATTAGACTCAATTTCAGGGAAGAAGGACATTTTGTGGCAGGAAATGCAGATGAGTTTGCCATGTAATAGGTAGGTGCCTCTTTACAATAATGCTACCCATATAAAGGATTTATGAATGGTTTATAATCTGGTTATTAATTAGGTTGTAACATTTGTAAATTAATAGACAATTTTAATGCCTCTTAATGCCTTTGAAATACACGCACGCACGCACACACACAGGCACGCACGCACGGTTCAGAACAAAGCTTGGGATCTGAATGCAGGGTCAGACATTTATCTGATTCCCCCCGGAGCAATTTGGGGGAGGGGGGTCAAAGGCCTTGCTTAAGGGCCTGTTTGCATCCTTGGGCAAGGCCCTTAACTCCCACTAGATATTACTTCCATATCTCACCCTGAATTCATTATAGTTTCAACTCAAAGCTGAATTACTTAGTACCTACAAACATTAAAGAGCCAGATTCATTTGAAAACAACTTTAAAAGGTCATATTTCAGAACAAGGAACTGAAATGCTTATTTAACCCCTCAAAATCAAAAGCTCTTTCAGCATTTACCACAGAAGTGTGACTGTGCAACGCCGGCCGCTGGTCCACACTACCCGGGGTGATGACAGAACCCACTGATTCCGGCGTGTGCGCAATGCCACAGTTTTCCGCCACGCGATCCCTGCATTGCGTGCTCGTGCTCGGTTGACGGCTTGGCCAGGGGAGCCGAGAGGAAGGAGAATCCCGAGTGCCTCTTTTAAACAGGATCTACTGCACCGTGAAACTACTGCACGCTGAACTGTATCTGTGTTTGAACATATTCTGTGACACTAGATAACCAGTGTGGCAACTTGTGCAGTATTTCAAATTGTCTGTAAGAGTTCAGTCTGTATGCGTGTGTGCTGGGGGGAGGGGGGGTGTGAATGGTCGAAAGACTGAAAGTTCAGGGACACTATGAAAGAAATAAGGGAGATATTGCGGATGGACAAACAGAAGGATGGAGTAAGAACAAGAAAAACCTTCCTTTCAGAATACAGCCGCAGAACCCAACAGTCTGCCCTTCTAACAGACATTCTGAAGGACAGATTACGTCCATTGGAATGACCTAACGGCCAATGCACCAGGTTTACCATCCCATAAGGCACAGCAAGTGGGAATGCCGAAAAGGTTTTGTCTTCGTGACCCAAGTCAGACAGCAGAAGTGAGACTGGGAGGAGATTCAGCCTGTGACTGGATGGGGGGGCAGAGTGTGGTATAACCTAATGATGATGGATAGTAACGGTAGCCACAGAGAGGGAAAAGGAGCCGACCTTCACAGTTCAACTGCCGTGTCCTGCTGCCGCTTTCCTCCAACCATCTCTGCAGAATAAAATCTGTTTCTTTGGCTTTACTAACCCTATCATCACTACTGATCCAGTTCCTGCATTTATCTGGTATGTAGACAAACGCCTCTTCTTAGAATGGTCCATGAGGTGTCAAACCTCCATCGCTGACACCCATGTCTCAGACAGTGGCGCGAGCTGATCAGTTACCCGTGCCACCGTTTTAATGATCATGACGACGATGATGTACAGATACAGGAACATAGATTCCTTTTGTTTTCACATATCCCATCTTCCATTGTACTTCCATGAGACACACACATACACGTGAAAGCATTAGAACACAGGCACAGGTGTATTTAACTTTAAAGGCCTTGCTCAATGACCCCACACTGATATGATTATTTTTTCTGGCATAGGATTTGAACCAGAGACCTTCTGGACACAGGCATTGCTAACCCACATGGTGTATCTTTGATCCAGGTTCTATTTAAAGTCCTCACTTGGCCTGCAAGAGGGTTGCTGGGCACGCTCGTAAATAAGAACTACCTGCTCCAACCATCTTCTTGCCAGAAGCGACTTCCATACCTACCTGTGAGCCCTGCCTGATCAGGGGTTGCCTGCCACATTGCTGTCTGCTATTCGGGACCAGCAGGGCCTCAGCACTGCTCCTGCACCTGATCATCTCAGCCACACTCCTGTCTACCCGACCCCGGCCAGTGAGTAAACTCCCAGGCAGTCCCAGCATCCCTGGCGTGCGACTAAACAACTTATGGTACCATAGAAACACAGTGTCCAGCAAACAACTTATGGTACCATAGAAACACAGTGTCCAGCAAACAACTTATGGTACCATAGAAACACAGTGTCCAGCGAACAACTTATGGTACCATAGAAACACAGTGTCCAGCAAACAACTTATGGTACCATAAAAACACAGTGTCCAGCAACTGCATCACACTGAAATCGCCCCTTTTCTAACAAACGATTCAGTGTTTCCTTTAGCTTTCAGTTGCATTAGCTTCTGTTATCAATGTTCACAAAGTTTAGTCTTTACTGCAGATTTTAGAAGCATGAAGAGACGAAAAGGGAAATAACAAATGTGACCAGGCTCTATACAAAATCATTCATAACAAGAATGATTGCATGCTTTCCAAATGGTCCCTCTCAATCTCCAGTTACTGTAACATCCGTAAACACTGTGCTGCTAACCATAAAGACGTGATGCAGACTTCAGCTGACAGATTTTCCGCAGGCTATTATGGCTCAGAGGACCTCAAAGAAGCCGAGCGCCCCAGAAAATAATGCTACTTTAGTTGACTCTCTCGCTCAATCATATATCTGACTGACAAAATTTAGAAGATAACCAATAATGTTTCAATTCAAATGATACAAGACAACACAACTGAATTCTGCCATTACAGTACACAGTCCCACCACTAGGGGGACACGTCATTTGAAATTTATGAGGAAAACGTCTATACTGTAGAATATTTCCACTGCTTACTGTAATAATTATTTAGAAAATAATTAATAAACATTACTTTTGTTGTTGTTTGTTTGGCTGTTACCTTTGAAAGTGACACAGCCAAAATGCAGTTTGGATACTCACTTGGGGTCACATGGAGACAACTGCATATAGAAATATGGGGTTACATAAAACAACCACTCATATAACATGATATAAAAATAACAAAAATGAATTATGGAACAGCTGCCTGATTTTAGGCTGACACTCACTGGCATGTAAACACAGACACATCACGGCAGACCCTTGCCTTGGACCATTGGTCAGACATCCCAGATACAGTTCAGTGTAATCTGAGTGTCAGATCAGTCTGACCCAGGTCTAGGGAATGATATGCACACCACACTTGCCGAAAGTCACGCTGTTGTTCCGCAAGCTTATAGCACCACAACACAAGGCTACAAACAACTGAATAGAACAGACAGGGCCCTAAGCAATATTCGATTAACCTAGTTGTCGTTTGTCATCTTCAGTTCCATTGTGACAATCTGATCCAATAAGGGCGCCCCCTGGTGGCTGCTGTGCCCTAAGCAGCTGCCAGGTTTGCTCATGCCTTGGGGAGGCCCTGAGAACAGAGCCAGTCACAGCTCCCACAGCACCTGACTTACAGCGGCTGCAGCTGGACCCAGAGGAATCCGACGAGAAGAAGCTGCAGACCGTCCCGGTCTGCCGGAAAGCTGGCGGCGCAGTTAGGAACTTCTCCCTGTCAGGGGAAAGGGGGGGGGGGGGGTATTATGGAATCAGGAACAAAACTTTCTATTCACTGTTAAACGTTTCATACAGCTCATGCGTTTTCAGCCAGGCGTGACAATGGCAGGTCAATTGATACGCAACATCTGTGGCATGACTGATGTCTCAGTAACTATCAATCAGGAGATTTCCAATGGGGAGGGGGCACTGGTAAAGTGGGTAGAATTTTCACATTTTAAAAGAGAAGAGAAAATCAGTAAATGTAATCCTAAAGGTAAAGACTTTAACGTTGCCGACCTAAATAATACAGGCTTTTCTGTATTGCTGTTGTGTTCTAAGCGTGCTGCCCCTTCGCAGCTGGTCAGAAAAGCTGAGCACATCTCTTTACTGTTCAAGCGGAAAAAAAAACAGCATGCGGTCTGTGCATGAAAAAGCGGCCTTATCAACAATGCTGAGGACAGGGGATGGACTGACATACACATAAAAAAAGAAAGAGGAAGGAAGGTGTGATGAAATGCTTTGCATTTGATTAGCACTTCGATATCTTCATCTCCTCCCCCTCCATTTTCCTTAAACACTTATCTAGTATAGCTTCCCACGCCCCCCAAAACTAAAACTGGAGCCAATTTAAAATGCAAAAATAGGGTGGAGAGAGGACCACATCGCGGTGACAAAGATCGCGGGGACTTTGCACATAGGTCAGGCTGGACAACAGCTTCCTGAAGCAGATGACAAAGCACACATCAGCGGTGTCCTTATTGTTCAACTGTGGCCCAAACAGGCCTGCTTGCTATGCTGAAAGTGCAGGTCAGCAGGACTTAAAAAAAAAGAACAAATCGGGCCCGCAGCAGGGGGCGCCATTTTCCTTTAAATGGTAGGGTAAACCACATGCATGATTAAAACACATTAACAAAAGTATCAGGGATCCAAGTACAAAGTGACTAATGAGAGGGATTCCCCTTCTGGCCCCTAAAACAAGAGGGTTCTTTCTATTCCTAAAAGCACAAGCAAATAATTAAATTCAGGCAATATGTTCCGAGGGTGGAGTGGCGATGGGGTGTACGTCAATGCTCACTTTAGTGTTCGTTCCAGTTCCCTGCTCTCATACTTCTCTCCCTGGCTTAGTAATCGCACAATACTCTTCTCGAAGGACTCTGTGGCAAATTCCTTTGGAAGCTGCACGAAAGACAAAAACATCAGGATATAGAATAAATGATTTGCTTAAAAAAAACTATGGTAGACAAAGACTAAAAAATTCAATTCATATTAAATGTACAAGTACACAGCTGCCAGCTTCGATTAAGAGACCACAGTAAAATACACACCCTTTACACATGGTTTGTGGGTCCTCAGCCAAAACTTTTGAAACCTACCTTCAACAAAAATTCCTCCAGGTCATGGTGTGTCTTCATCACACTACTTGACGAAGAATCTGACCATTTCACCTGAAACGAAGCGGGAGGGCGCTTTGTTAACGTCTTACACAGAAATCTGAGCTCCAGCTCAAATGAGTGCATTTCTCAGAAAGGGGATAAGGCACACATTTGGCTCTCTGCCCAAATTCTGACCTTTAAATGGCCAGGAAATACTGTACATCAATACACTGGACAGTAGCATAGAACTAGTGATAAATTCCAAGGAAGAGAAGCAGGCAATAACCACAACATGTGATAGACTGAAGCGGTATTGATTCAAGCAAAATGTTTATGCCTAGACATGACTGCAAATAAAGCAAAAAACAAGTGGAGAAAAAGAGGAAAAAAGGCAAGTTTAAGGAAATGTTTTAAATACAAATTGTTATTGACTATTTCAGCTCAACAAATTCAATTTCTGCCACTTTCACTGATTCAGTTGAATATTTCCAGCGACAATAGTCAACAGATCATTCAGAACAGCACTTTTTTCCCTAGACCATGAACCTTCCAGTTCTCAAACACACAACCGGAAGCTCCGCTAAGGACGAAAACCACTGCGCTGACAGAACAATAACGTTAAAGTGTGGGATGAAGGAGGATGGACAGACATGAGGGTGTGTGTGAGTGAGTGTGTGTGTGTGTGTGTGTGTGAGTGAGTGAGCGAGCTCGGATAGACAGTCGAGTGCAGTTAGGTCCTACTTCCACCACTCTGACCCATTCCCAGTGTGCTGCTGTAAACAAGGGAAAGGGGATTGGGGGCGGGCCGGTCATACACCAACATGAGCCAGCTGGGAGTGGGAAGCGGATGAGTCACAGGCAAGCCTCCCCCACCCCAGACTCTGAAATCTGTAGTCATTTAGCAGACTGCCACGACGCAGACTGAGCAGAAAGACATCCTACCGGGATGGTACTCCAGGAAAAAATAAGCACTTAAAGTCACCAGAGCTGTACGTCTCCCTGTGTGATGAAGGACTCAAATCAATGTGGAAACTGGGGGGCTTTTCTAAGGGGCTAAGTAAGGTAACGCTCAATACACTCCTGACAGACAGGGGAGAACTTTATCCAAGGAGGACCAAACAGTATCTACAGATCAATTTTAATTGCTTGGTCTTAAAGATTAAGAGATTTTTCTTGATTCTATGATATACAACCCTCCCATCCTCCAATGAAGCCAACACACCATATTTCAACAGGACATGTGTAATCAATAAACCGGGAAACAGGACTGCACACTGACCCCGTTAACATTAGATGCAACAGGAGTTTAAAAGTTCAGAAGTCGGCAGTTTTCAAATGGCATTATTGAAAACTAGTTTTCATTGAAGAATTGTTTTGGCTAGACAATGGTCTAGTACTCACATTTGCAGCCCATCTCACAAATAATAACAGTTATTCTTTTATTTGTCTCCCATAGATCTTGGAGAATCATAATCTGTTGATTACATAAATGAATACCTATGACTAAAAGAAACGACACATGCTAAAAATGAGAAGCCAAAACAGATTTTTGAAGTGTCACACTCATTAGCCACAGCATTAATATTCCCTCAATAGTCTGTTACTCACTAGGCTCTTGAGGGAAAACAGAGAACTCGCAGGGTGACTGGTGCAGTGGTTTATGAGAGGTCCATTGCTAAATCCATCATTTTATTTCACCCTTCCTTTAGTCCACTTGCTATTGGTCATTTGTAAAGAGAGTTGGAATTATATGAATCAGAAGTTCATTTAAATACCCCTGTTGCATTGTGTTTCTGTGGCAGTTTCATGAACACCAACAAAATTAAGTAGCTGTGAAGAGGACAGGTACAGTAATGACCTGTTTTTTATTCCCAGTCCTACAGTGTCAACATCTTTCTACAAATACACCCATGGATTTTGTTCAGGCCAGACTCTCAAAGGTTCTGGGTAAATAACCTTCTCCCATGCCATCTTCAGGTCCAGATAATTAATGTGACATGTACAGACTTTTAAGACAATCTGATGAAAAAGTGATAAGTAAATGAAAGACAACTACAAAAGACTTGCGTTTGTTTCTGTAGCAAACTTTGGCAATGTGCTAAGAGGTGTCCTGAAAAACAGGTTCAGAGCCAAGTGGGGGATGCAGATGTTCACAGGGCACCTGCAAACCAGCTGATCATGAGGGAAGCTTTGTAGCATATTCCACCCTGTACTCAGCCCTGAGGTCTTCTTACCAGGGATTTAACCTACAGCTGATGACACTTTCTCACATAGCTGTTTGCTCGTGACCTCAGTAATTCAAGTGACAACCTGACAGGTTATATTTTGAGATATTAACTCATTTTAGAATAATTTCTTTAGACAAATCTGTGCAGACTTCAATAAAAACATGGGTCTCCTTTCTTGAGACATCAAATGATACATATGCACAGAAGGTATGAACATCATTTTCTAATGGAATTATGTTAGGACAGTAAGGTTTGCTCTTATTTCTCTGACAAAATTGCTGTTAGGCTAAATATTTACAGGGATTTATGAATTCTTGGACAAATGGATCATTCGTCATCAGCTAAATCAAGTTGCTAAAGGCAGCTGTAGACCTAATGGCTCTTCCAGATGTTTATATCCTTACAATGAAGGCATTTAATCTAACAGCCATTCAAGGTAGAATGTTCCAGAGTCAAAATTCTTAGATAGATACTAAGCCAGAGGCAAAATATTCGTAAGACATTAATGTTAGTATAGAACAATCAGGGCAATCAATAAAACGGATCAGCACAGAGTTTAAACCTGCTCTACTTTATCACTTACCCACAACCACAGAAAGAATTGAAAATCCGCAGTCTTCTATGGCACTTATGTAGTTTTAGTAAAATATTTCATATTTTCATGTTGTGTGGATCTAACAGGACTTCATAGTAATTTACCTCATCTACACGAGCCTTTATCATTCACCAGCACTGTGTGTTTATGAAAAAGCAAGGACTGATAACAAAGGGTATTATCACTTTCATGATGAAGGTATTCTATTGGGACAGAAAAATCACTGCAATACAATTTCCTTTGGATTTAAAGGAAACACTGGCTGACTAATGAAAATGATATTGCAATAAAACTATGTGAATGGTGCAAAGAATTAAAAAGTGATTTTACCAAACATTTACAATTCTTGATAATATTGCAATTCACAGAACCCACTGAGCAGAATGGCAAATTAAACGAAGAGCGTGCACTGAACATTGTTACGGTAAGCACGTTCACTTTCAGTTTGACAGGCCTATGTCACGCGCTGAAAAATGACTCCAGCTGTTAAAATTTAAATGCCTGGCAATTAACCACAGGCAATTACCTGAACGAGGGGGTCGTGCCACAGATGACATTCCTGCCACATTATCTGTTCCTCGGTTGGGGATGCAGGAGGCCAGCGCGTACGCTTGGATCAGGGTGGGGTCAGTGACCCCTCTGTCAACGGTAGCCTAAAAGCTGCTTGCCAGTTCTCCGCCAATGCCCATCCTCCCGGGAAACTGCCCACTTGCTGTTTTGTGTAGGCTTCTTTGGACACAGCAGTACAGCTTGCCAGGCCGAACAAGGGCCAGGACCTGGTGTCAACTTGCCCAGCTGTTTTCGACTTTCACTCTCCAGATCCTCCAGTGAGACAGGATTAGGGGTTAAAGCAAGTTGTACCCTGTACAGTTTGAGCCCAATATTTCCAAAAGCAAACCATTACACTGCTCTTGGTCATTCAGCAGAACCTCTGCCAGGGCATCCTGTTTAATGTTAAGGCCCATATCTGGACTCTGTCAGCTTCATCCTCATGCACATTCAGCATTTAAACAGGTACTTCCTTGCCTACATGATTGCGTCATCTTAGCAAGGAACATACGATGCCAAGACCGTAGTTCTCATCAGTTTCTTTAATAATTAAAAATATACTCCATTTCCTTTTTATATACTATTCAGTCATGATGAATAGTGAGTCTAAAGCAAGCTGACCAAAACAATAAAAAATAAAAAACACAAGCCAAAAGCAAAGATATGTAAAAGATGAAGAAGAGGTAATGGCAAGTGAGTAAAGGAAAGGCCTGATATAAGGTACATTGCAGTTTTAAGCCAGGGTCTTGAAATGGGAGCATACAGAAAAAAGTTAATCAAGATACCAGGTCACATGCTGCATAAAAATGCCACATAGTATTTAATGTGTTACTAAAATAGGGCACGAGTTTGCTGTGCAGAGCAGCATTTCATACTGAAAAATTAAATCCCCACTTAATTAAGATGTATATAATTTCAGCTTATCAGAACAATGATATTCACAGGTTTGTAGCCTAATTCAAGCAGGGAGATGGAAACACCAACTGATATTTTTCCATCCACACCAACTTTAAAGTTTGACAAGTGTGGCACAGAAAGGCTGCATTTATTTTTGAAGCTTCATTCAAAAAGGATCTTTGTATTTAAAAACTTTAAAATATTTGATTGGGAGGCAGCGATGTTGTAACTGGGAAAGTTTGGTCTAACTGCAAGCGCAAGAGATAATGAAATGGGGATAATATTTATGGAAAGCAAATAGTAACATATAGCAACTGGCACAAAAGGTATGTTTATTGTATGCATACCCACATCCATATCACATAAAAGGAATTATAGAACCATCAGACCTCTTATACAATGCAAATTATCAAATGTTACCATGGTTGTAAACAATTAGACAGTTGCTTGCATAAGTATCCAAACCCTCCCAAGGTGGCACACATTTACAAAGTAATGTTCGCAGCATGCAGAAAATGTTCAACTGATTTTTGTGCTGATGTGTACATAACATAACAGATAAAGCAAGATATACTGATTGCTCAAGTATTCACTGGACACACAATGGACCTTTGACCTCATTTTACCACACATGCTTATGGCTGTGTGCTTACCGACTTCCTACTCCTTCCTGGTGAGAATTTGGCCAGTGTAAGTTTCTAATAGTTCACCGTAAAAGCTAGTTGATTTTAGTAGAAAGCAGCATGTGACAACTTCACTGCACTGTATTGCACTGAGAAACATCACTGCAGTAGTCATGCTAATGGACAGGTGAACCAACAAATGAGTTGATACAGAACACAATAACATGGCACATTCAGTACATCTGGCAAGGTGAGGTTATTTCAACTCTCTGTTTGATTGACAGAGGTTACCTTCCTGGGCACAACAAGCTTCAGGATAGTGTTGGATGGGATGACCTACAGTAAGTGTCCTGTCAGTTGGCGTTGCCCCCTGCTGGTAACACCAAATGCCTGCATTTCATAGTGCTGTGGAAGGCAATCTTGGTCGCAAGCCACATCCATCTGTCACAGGCATTGTGATGGTGCAAATGTAACAACGTCTAGATAGCTACCAAATAAATGCAATGAATTCTGGAATATACTTTTCTGCAATCATCTTACACAATGTTACAAGCGACACTTCACCACTACCTTGGGAAATGCCCTAAAAATGCCCATTTGCCTCAGACTCCAGTGCCATTGCTCAATACACGCACGCCATGCTAAACACTGACCCTCTCTTACATAAAAAATTGTTACTGTTAACAAAATTCACAAGGAACAAATTACAAATATTGAGACTAATTTCTCAGTTTATTACTAGTTGATTATTACAAATTATTATTGTCACAGAACAGAAGACTGCAGTTAACCCTTTAACAAGCATATTCAGTCAGAGGTATATAGTTCAGGATATGTCTACATAAGCTCTGAAACACCACATCCATGATACTATCTTGACCAAATGCATTTCAATTTTACTCTTAATGGTGCAACATAAGCTAGAAAATTATGCTTAGCCTTCCATAACTGAATACTACTCCTCCACTGCACTGTACGCAGTACAATTAACTGAAAAGAGGATAACTAGCCACCGTATTGCTCTCTGCTAGCTGATGGATCCACAGAGGCCGCAAATGTCCATCTGTAATCCAGACAACCATCTGTGCTAGCATGAAACAGCAGCCACCATTCCTGTATATACAGACCAATGAGATTTGGTAACTTATAAATTTCAAATATAAATATTAAGAGCACACTTTTCACTTTTATTCCCACATGAAACCTAGAGAGACCCATTTTCAGAGACAGGAGGTCAGTTGCAATTATAGGGTTGGGATGAATGATAGAGTATGAGAGGTTCATTAAAGTAGCAGAAGATACTAATTATCTCGATCAGAGGATCACTGCTGTGAATAGTGAAGCTAACCAACATTTCACTAAGGCACAAGGCTGACTTGAAACTAATAATCCAGTTCCAAACATAGCCTTCTTGCCTACACATATATTTATGTTCTAATCCAAAAACACCACACCCTGATCAGAAACGACCAAAGCCTGAGACATAATGTGAGAAATACTCAGTTAACATCTGACTGAACAGCAGACTATTTAGAATGTAGCTGGGGTTACATCTTCCTAGTAAGATACAACTCGCTTGTATGGTGTTGCCAATAGCAACTGCTACTACAGATCATGAGTGGCCCTGTCTATCCTCAGTAATGTGTTCAAGTATTGCTAGGATACTGAAGACTCAGGTATCAAGTTGCTGGCTGAAGAAGCAGCCTTTGTTGCTATCTGAAGTAGCTTTGAGCTAGCCTTTCGAGAAACCATGTCAACCTTGGAGCCAAGCAGCTAAATTAGTCCCCAGTCAACTCCTAAAGCGCTAATGAAGGGAACAATGTGGAACCTGTCCCGGCTGGATAGGGGGAGGAACTGGCGCCTGAGGACTGTGTTGTCACTGCTGGCTCACAGTCCCATGGGATGCCCCTCCCCATGAGCAGTGGGCCCACAACATTAATTTTCAGATCCAGGGTCTGTTAGGGTACGAGTCCTAACAGAATAAATTGTGGAGTTCAGTATTAGAAAATACAGAAACGCTGCTGCAGTACTTCTCCATCATTTTTTTTTTCCAGAGGACTGACTGGATATGAAGTCCGCAATATCCATTTCAACACAAAAGTTACTGGAAAACTTGCTACTGAAGTTTATGTACGTCTACCTGTTCCCTGAATTCTAGCTGAATATTTGCTTTGTGCCAATTCAGATTATCTTTCTCAGATACATCAGGACACGTTCTGCATTCTGACTGAAGGTCCAAACCCACAGACCCTACTTGACCATCCGTAGTTCCAGGGTGTCCTGGGGGTCCCGTGGGCCCCAGGCATCACTAGACATCGCCCGGTGGCTGCAGCAGAGTCGAGCGCCTGAGATGCAAGTGGTTTGGCCCCGGCTGCATGGCCGGGCCCAGCCAAGGCGCATTCAGGGCGGGGTGGCGGCCTCGAAGCCAGATGGCTATTTTTACACATGCTCCTGGGCCTGGTCAGGGAATATGGGACTGTGCATTCATCATAAATGGAATTGGAGGGGGGGAGGGGGGATAAATGGAACTAAATTCAGTAACGAGCTTACCAAAACATGCAGCTCCAAAATAAGGGGGTGAAGTGTGCGTAATAAAGATGCCATTCATAAAGCACGCAAGTCATCTTGCATAAAGGCGCGTGCTCAGTTTATAAATAATGCACTGTGACGATGCTGACACGGGGTTACAGCACCTTATTGGCTCCCCATGGAGCCCGTTCCGTATCGGTTCCCATGACAACAGCATTACCTTGGGAAAGACGAGAACCAAGTACCTGACGGCTGCCTATGGGCGGAAAGTGACTCGCGGGTGGCTTCCCACACACAAGCACCTTGTCAAAACGATATGCCTGAAACTGTGTGGTCACCCCACAGCAAGGGGGAGGGGGCTGCAGCTGTAATGCGATGAATTAATCACGAGTTGGGCACGCAATGTAAACAATGTACATAAACGGATGCAGACCAGTAATCTGGCAATTTATTTTGACTGGTACAGTGGAAATCACTTATAGTGATCACGTCTGTCTGGGTGAATTTGATCACTATAAGCAGATGATCATTAAAACCAATTTTTTCCGCCTTTATGCAGATTGCCATGTAATTTCTATTTGTATATTTATTATATGAATATAAGGTAATTAAAAGGACACCATCACTATTACTAAATTTAACTTGCAATTAATACATTTTACTGATGATTTCAAAATACAGTACAGCTGTTTCATACACTTTCCAAATTACAGTACTGTACAAATGACTGAACTGTGTATAATTCAAATTATGCTATAATAGCGCATTTTCACATTGTCTCAAAAAGCTTATTGTACTTTCACTGCATCTCAGTGGCTCATTTTTGCCGGTTTATCAAAAGCTTTGATGAGTCTATATTTGTCATTGACAGAAAACGACTTTTTCCCGTAATGTTTTCTGCGCACGCAGCATTAGCCTCAGGTAGCTAGCCAGAAGCAGACAGGTTACTATAAGCCAAAGTAGGCTTATCAAAGTGAACGCAGTTTTAATTATTATTGAATTTAATTATATGTTTAAAGAGACCCAAAATTAACACTGGAAGCGGAGTACTTGATTACTTTAAGTGAATTATTTAAACAGTATTTGTGCAGGAATTATTTTGTCCCAAGCTTTTTGATTCATATAAGCAGCTGATCGCTATAACTGTGATCACTATAAGCAGTTTCCACTGAATTTGGTAGTGTCTGACTCACTGGGATCATTCTAGCAAGATAATACCAATCTTAAAAACAGATAAATTGTGCAGATTGTTATACCATGTAAAAATTATACATCATAACTTAATTAGGGAAATTCACAAATGGACTGTTCCCATAAGCACCAATGACTGGCAAGAATAAAGACTGAAAGTGTGCACTGGTCCATGACCTTGCATGAAGAGAATATTCTGGCCCAGGGGCCCCAGACAGGGGCAAGGGAATCCCCAGCTGAATAGCATTCTCTCACACTATGGGGCAGGCACTGCGTAAGAAGGTCTTTCGGTGCCAACCTACATATGACAGATTCGGAGCAAGGCTGCACTTCTAGCTGCTGCCCTGCTTGACAGGCCCATTGCTGATCAGAAATACAGCTAGTCCGACTTCGGGTAACCGGTGCTCTCTGGTAATGCTCAGAGGGACCAAAAAGCGCAAGGGAGGGAGGCTCACATTTTGTCAAAAGCTGGATGAAGTGGGGCACTGGTGTGCCAACTGGTCCATTTGAAAGCTGGGAACAACAAACGGGATAATCCAGCCATACACAGAAAAACCCTGTCCAATAAATGACCAGCAGGCCTTCCTCACAGAACCAACAGGAATGGGCGATACGACTCGTGGCTCATCTCTGCTGAATCCAGTCTGTTTTCCCTGGCTGGTTATGCAAAAATTACGAGTGTAACAAGGATGAATGGGTACCAATCAAATCGATTTTGCCACAATACCCATTGGCAGTGCTAGTTGGAGAGTCAAGTTTGGAAACCATTTTATATCTGCATATTTCTGGCTGCAAAAGTGACAGGTAACATATCTAAGTAAATTCCCTGACCAGAGAAGCAATGTTATGATATTATGCAATATTATGATGCTGGTGTCAGTTGGTATTTGTTATGGTAACGAGCGTTTAAGTTTCTAGCTAAGATAAGAATGTCTGACAAAGTTATCTGGCCCTGAACTACTACTATGGTTACAAAATGGAATGGAAAAAGTTTTATGTAGCATCACATGCAATTACAAGCCAGATAGCAACACTAGCTCACAGTTCAACAACTTTGAGACTCTTAGCCAATAAGTAATAAATGTAAAATCCAATATTAAAGATTTAAAATGGAATCACCACAAAGACACAATCCAGAATCAATCAACAGTAGTCGTTCATCAACTTTCCTCAACTTCAGCCTGAAATATATATGAAAGATTTTATAATTTACGGGAAACAGTAGGGTATATATATATATATATATATATATATATATATATATTTTTTTTTTTTTTTTTCCTGATTGGCACACTGGGTTCAGCCTATGTACACTCTGCGTTCTTACGGGTGGTCATAACTCCAATCAGTTCCCTGCTGCTACCACACACTCAATAATTAAAGCCAATTATGAGAATATTAACTACTATGGATCATAGCTATTATTCACCCACATAAATAAATAAATACACACACACACACACACACACACACACACACACACATATATATATATAAATAAGATGTGCTGTCACCAATAGCAACCAAAATGAAAATTAAAAAAAACACACAGCTGATTTTATTTATTTTAGTGGCATCTGAGATCATCGGAATTAGTCTGTTACCTTGAGGGAAGTCTGACTATTTAATAGCCTCCTGTTGGCACCCCACATGGATTAACACCTCACATGCTATGCTCAGAACAGGGGGGGAAATGTGTTTTTCAGCTTTCTGGTTATGATCCACAACTGACATCATTAAGTACTCGAGAACTATTTATATCCAAGTAAGTTCTCCAAAAGATTTTCTGAAATATATCTAAAACTACTTCAGTCCTTATATCAAAAAGTGAGGAATAAACTGACTACATCAGCTTTACATCAATTTTAAAGTAAATAATCTCACAGTTTATTTTCACTGATTGAATTAGCTACTGGCTAGCATTACCATTAAAGTAAATATTGTGCAAAAAATAGTACATTCCAAGTTGGCTGAAGGAGAAATGGTAGAGAAAAGTAAAGAAGAGGTCATTACAGCACCCTGCACACCACTGTCTTTGGTGCAGTGTTGTTTTTAAGAGTTTGAGGTCTGTGGACCATGGTCGGTCAACTATTCCCTAATAACACCCTGGCCCATATGGAGTAAGAGCACAGTCTCAGGACTCATTCTTATTCACCCAATACCAAACCCTGCCGGATAGAGGAAGACATTACGCATGCGCGCACAGACTCGCACACACACACACCCCAAAAGCCATACAGCAGTATCAAGACATGCTGAGTGGTGGCGGTGAGGATTCTTAGGTTGGGGGGGGGGGGGGTCTTATTTAGATCATTCTTCCCTTTTCCTGAGGCAGGATGACCTCTTACGGAAAAAGCCAAAGGGTCTCATTCCAGAATGTTTATATTTCACCTTCCACAGCAGGAAAGAAGCCAACGGCAACGACATGGTTGCCGTGGCCAGCGTGCTGCGGTATCCGATTTAATGCCTGCGACGGATGAGTGGTACGGCTTGCGCTGGATGACACTGTGCAGCTCTGAAAAAGCCACATACCTCAAAACTGTACTCCTTGTCTGTCCTGATCCACGAGATTCCCTTCAGCAAGATCTTTTCGATATACACAGCTGAAAAGCCACAAAAGCAGAATCAACACAATCCCATAATTTACATTTATGTGCCACATAAAAATCATACCATTGCCTTTTTATTGCAGAAGTATTATTTACTGAAACTTTCTCCCACTGAGATATGACAATAGAAGGGCTTCACTAGCTATGCTCTTCAGTTTGGTTAGAGTGACTGCCCAAGTCTCACCTTCCCTCTGAGACTTCCTGGCTGCAGACTGGGTCGAGTGGCGACATTGTGCTCTGTTATTTGGGCTGGTGTCAGTGCTGGGGGAGAAGTCACCTGTTTGTGGGATTTTGTTCTACAAGCAAACAGGGAAAAGAACCAAAGACAGAAGAAAATGGAAAGAAAAGCGTGAATTAAAAACACTGGATTTATAAACGTTGTTTATAAAATCAGAAGCTAGGTTAGGCTAGAAAACATATTCTAAATCTGAATTAAGGAATATAATGGTTTATTGTTGATTTAACCATAAGAGAACCCCCAACGAAGTCAGCCACATAAAGGACACATGAAAGTAGGGCTGGGCGATATGCACTAAACATTTGTATGTGGAACCTTTGCCATTAAATTAAATATGACTGCTACTTTTAACTTTTGGGGATTATGATGATCAAATTGATTAACAAATCGTTATGGACCATGTTACAGGTATAATGATAAATTACACCAACAACATCATACCTTGATGGAATTTGTATAAAACATAGTGCATAATTATGTTTTTCAAAAAATTTCTTTATACAAGAAAATACGTGTTTTGGCTATACCATGTTACAATACTGAAATCGGTCATAATGTTAAAGTTCATAATCACAATACAATATTTTTATCTGATATCTATATATCATCCAGCCCTTCCTGAAACTGCTAACCATCATGCAACAAAAACACTCAAAGATCTTTATAAACACACTCTGATTAAAACCATGACATATCCATAGATGCTTCCATAAAAACTTTTTACACTTCCAACCTCTTCCAGGCAAAACCCTTCTGGTTTGAGAACAACTTAAACACACATACCTTCACAGCAATATTACACACTTAAAAAGCCAGAATAGTCAGTAACAATACACATCCATGGAATCTGGGAGATTTCATATTTTGATGTAGGTGCACATCTAAAATCTGTTTGGTAAGGGGTTACATTAAAAAGGAGGGTTTCAACAGTGTGAGGAATAAAAGGATGATATAAATCACTTAAAAATAATCTGAGAAGCATAATGATAGTTGAGCTTCTGAAGTGAATTATTGCATAGATATTGCATAGGTTTTGCATAAGCATGCATTTTGTACCCAAAGCAAATAATGGACCTAAATGAAATACCGATTTTACATACAAATTAATAAAGGACATTAACAATGAGCAGTCAAGTCTTAAAGAGAACCACAGATTTTAACTGCTGCAGCTGGAGTACAACCACCAGGAAAGGAAGTGCCACTGTGGAGAAAACTCTCCAAGCCAGGAGGATGGATGGTCTCCATGCCGTTCATGGAAAGAAGGTGCCCAGTCTGTGCTGAGTGGCAAACCTTCACGCCAAAGACAGCTGGAGCAGTCATCACAGTGCGAGCTGAAAAGCCATCAGCACACAATGCCTCTGACAAACATCAGAATGTTGGCAATGCCACTTGCAAAAGAACATGGCAACATCACACTATAAAAATAAAGAGTCAATAAACACCAAAATCTGTCTGAAACTCTGTTTCATGTATTGATCATTGCAGCAAAGTTACTTGGAGCACAAAAAACAATAAAGTTCTGAAAATCCATTTTACTTCTGTACTCTTAATGGAAAAATGTCACATTTTAAAGTGATGGAAAACAGACACTAAACTATTTTGCATGTGCAATATGAGCAAGGCCATAACACATGAACCTGGCATTTTAAGGGAACAACTTTTCCATGGTCATAAAACATTAACTTCTCCCCAGTGAATTAGGATTACATTATTTTTTGGGCATCATCATAACAATTCCAGGGTTTAAAATCTTCCAGCCAAATAATTTGGATGTTTGTGACCCAAACCTTACCATATGGCAAGTAAGCCAAGTCACCGTTAGCTGGGTGAAGGGATGTTATTCTGGTCCTATTTGCTCCTAACTCATTTACTCAGCAGGACTCAAAATGTTACTCACATTGGCATTTCTCTTTAAAGGAATTGCTAACTCAGGTTCTTTTTTTTGGGGGGGGGGGGGGGGGG
>JABFEB020000033.1:12730861-12752752 GCA_019775895.2 Stomatorhinus ivindoensis | reverse complement strand
TACTACTGTATATTTAAAAACCCGCGAAGTTGTGAATCCGCGATAAGTGAACCGCGAAGTAGCGAGGGATCACTGTACATGAGCTAAGAAATATCAGTTGCGTCCAGATTCTTTACTGCACTAGTACAAATAACCCTGAAAAGTGAAGAAAGATGCAAACACATCTCTACCAATTATGCATATTCTGCTATTGGGCAATGTTTTTCTAATAAATGAGCAATTCATATTCATCTGCCTGCGATGGGCCTCTGTCTCCCAGAGCTTTAGATAACGGGCATACCAATCTATCCAGACGCCGGACTTTTGGTAAAATACAGATGTTTACTTATGCCCCCAATCTGATAAGCAGATTAATAGTATGACTAAAATGAGAGGCATATTGTGACAAGCAAAATTCAGACACGTTTATTAAACATAAGGATATGCTCTACATATACAGATTGCTAACTTTTGGGTGTCACAATATGCCACTCATTAATATTGTAGAAGTATTATTGATATTGGATTGGAGCCGTAAATAACGTCCATATAGTACCAAAAAGCCAACGTCTGGACAGATGATACACCTGTTATCTAAAGCCCTGGTCTCCTACAACTGCCAACGCAATAAAAAAATTGCTTAAATTGCCATTTATACATTTCTATCAATATCAATACACAGATTTCAGGGGTGAACAGCAATTCAACTATATAAACAAGGCTTTCCAGAACGGTTCTTCCAAACAGAATAGCTTCCACAGATGTTACTTTATACATACTCCCCACTCTGTGTAATTATCATATATACGTCAGTTTGTACTGAATGAAACGTATTCCTGTCTCCAAAGCCCTATAGCACAGATTTACAGTCAATGGATGGAAAAGCCTTCTCCACACTCAATTCACAGAGGGGCTGTATCCAATGCAAACATCTACACACTGAACTGACTGTGACTTTAGCTTGAGAAGATTAGATGATACAGCAACGAAGGGATTAGTTCCACTTAGAAGAATGGACTGCTTGTCTGACAACACACATGTGCCATGTTCATAGTCATTGAAAACAGGTAAAAGCAGGAACGTCATCCTTGCTCCACTTTTTTGACATGCTCAGAGAAGGTATTGAGATTGTCATTAAACTAAAAAAGGTGATGGAAGGTCATGCCTTGAGAAACACAGAAAATAAATGAAAAAACACTGCTAATCTGCTCTTTCGTTAATATTTCAGAGTGCATTTAATTCTCCCGCTAAAGCAAATCTGTTGGCAATCGGATTTAAAATGAAGATTTCCCACTGAATAGACCAAGTTTATTTAGCAGTTGTACAACTAAAGAAAATGCCTGTGATTAAACTACTCTGCCATGCCTTCAATAACAAAATGAGTAACAAAATATTATTATGCATACTTCATACTAAGTTATTTTAACTAACAGAATAGCATGTGCATGTGTCAATAAGGAAACCAAGGCATTATCTAGTGAGAAGACCAAGGAAAAATACAAAAAGTTTAAAAATATTTTTATGGATAGATGTTTCTGCTGATGACATCTGAAAAACTACTATGGAGTAAGTTTATGTCAATTAAAGAACATGCCAGATGGAAACCAATATTTATTTAAGAAAGCAACTAACAAATGATGATACACCATAAATTGGATATCCATATATCCATCACGTATTTCTTGTACATACTTTAGATTTTGCAGAAATGCCTTACCTTCAGCAAGCAGTGAGAGATGTGCTCCAAGCAAGACCCTGAAGGTCAACGAACGCCAGCATTCCCCTCAACCCACAGCCAAACCAAACATGAGCCAGGGAATAGAGCATCTGATGTACAAGAATTCCATAGAGTGCGTCAGATTTTTTTAGGCACTGCTACTCTGGCTCTCAAAACATTTCCCTTAAGCAGAGTTTGTTTACATACACACAGACAGACACACACACTCATTACATTATTTGTTTGACCAGGAAAATCTTTTAAAATGTAGTGCTTCCAAATCTACAGCAGTTAAAATGTGTTTTTGGTGAGATGTGCGTCTCTGTGTAAATTATGTTGGAAGCTAATGAAAATCATGTAATATATGCTGCAAAACCAAATCAGTCATTACTATCACTAAAAGCGACTTAAAATGTAATCTCCAGAAGGGCCACCACTGCTTTAAGTACGTACACTTCAATTTCAGAAACGCTGACAAAGACACATAAATAAAAAGCAGGGAAATTATTTTCCAGATTTCTACAGGCCAAGACTGTGATTCCGTGAAGTCAGTATGGACATGCGCTAGATGGCCGCCTCCGCTTCACAGCTCCGTTCCGCCCGAACCAATTGGGCTGACGCTGATAAGGGCTTAACCGTGACGCTGGCGTTACAGCCAGCAGCGGCAGCCCGCCGTCTGACTGACTTGGCTGAGGGGGCTGGGGATACCCATTTTTGACCCCGCCGGGCACTCCTCCTAGGGGGCTCCCCTTCCCCTCCCCTCCTCCGCAAACCAGTAACCAGGCGCCGTGCCGTTACATCCCTTAGCAAATTACCCAACCAAGGCTACAAAAAGGCCTCAGACGAAATGCCGATATTAGCATAAGCGGGAAACCATGCGACTGCACACTTTTATAAGCGGGGGCGGTAGTTATCGACACATTTCACCCCATTCGGGTTGAGACGGCGGCAGCTAACGGATCAGTCGAAGTCTGGACCTACGAGCCACTTATCGGAAAATACCTATATTCGCTGGAAATGACCTAGGTGGCGATCTGACCATTATATCTAAAGACTAAGCTAACTAGCTAATTAAATTTCTAGCTTGACCGTCTAGCTTAGCAAGTTGGCTAACTACTCAGAACATTTAGCCGAAAGGAGTTTTCTCCAGAAATTTAAATCTATCATTTGTCTTCTTACTGGGAGCGGTTCGTACCGTATGTGTACGGAGAGGAGCAGACGGAGCCGGTTCTGGACACGGAGGACAGCTGGCCGGCTAACGGATCAGCCACGAGCTGCTCACGGACTCGGAGGTCTTTATAACCGGCTCGTGAGCTCGCCGACTGACGTCACACCACGTAACCCGAACCACAGAAAGCAGCAAAACGCTGTTACACGCGAGTCGTTTTCAAACGACACCAGAATTTTTTTTTCTTCCACCATCTCAACGTTCACGTGTCAGACGGGGGCAGTTAAACAAGCACCGCTGGTCAGCTCCCAGCGACCCGCTCGTCAACCCTAAACGGCACGGCTCGGCTCGGCCGGTTACCGGGCTGCGGGCGCCGCGTCGTCGTGGTTGTTCCTCTTCTCTCATCGCCAGCTCCACTTTTCCCAGTTGGACCCGCACGGTCTCCCTCTGATGAAACGGGAACGCCGGATGCAGGGAGGCCATGGTGAAGAGCAGCGCGAACTGCTCCAACAGCCCAGCCCCCGCCTCTGACAGAGGCCCCGATAACCTCTCCGACTTCCCCGGCTCGTCTGCATCCTCACAGGAAGGATGGAGCCGGGGGTGCTGCGGGTCCCGGTAGGAAGACGCGGGGAAGCCGTGGTTTCTAAAGCACAAGGCAGGGTCCGCGTGGCTCAGGATGCGAAACAGTATTCCAGCACATTCCCGGTTCTCGGAGCCCAGGAGGGACAGGCAGACGAGCAGCCTGGACCTGACCACCGGGTCAGCGACGTCCGCCAGCAGGCCCAGCTCGCTCGGACTGTTCGCCTTCATTTCGAAGTCTCGCAGGACGTGGAAGTCCTTTCTCGCCAGGTCCTCCAGGCAGGAGCCGAGGAAGCGCAGCTCCAGCGGCTGGCACATATGGAGCAGCCCGCACATGAACTCGATTCGCTTGGCCGGATTCAGGTGCAAGCCGAACCACTCAAACACAGCCTCCTTATTCAACAGGGGGCACCCCGGCTGCCTAGGGGAGTCCTCTATTACGCCGGTAGCCGTCTGATCCACAGAGCCGGGACTACGAAGACCGGGGTCGGCGTGGTCCTGCTCGTCTTCGGCCGTCTCGTCGCCTCCTTCCTCCGCCGTTCTCATGGGCAGCCTCATCTTAAGCATTTTCGGCTCTGCGGGAACGACGGTAAAGCGACAATCAGGGATGGAGACTCATCGTTTGCTCCTTTTACCGGGCGCTTGTAGACGCAGAACTGATCAGACAGTTTCATGCAGTATTTTTTTTACTTATTGTTATTTCCCCCCCCCGGTGATCACAGTGACACTCGGCGTTATGGCTGTAGTATACTCGATCGCTGTAGCCTGCGCTCTGGTTTCTTGTCAATCACAAGAAGCCCCCGCCCACCTCCCCATTTGAATCGCTGGGTCCTAAAGTACAATCCGGCCTGTCTTTTTTTCTGGGAAAAGAGGCACAGTTTCCATTAATACGCATCCACACGCTTAATCACATATATTCACGAAGGCTTATTTTAACATGCTAATCCGTTATAATTCATTGAAGCACTGGAGCACACCCGGATGATTTAAATAGGCAATGCTCTGTTGGAACCGTTAATCAGCCACATGGGCATTTTATGTGTTTAAATCACATAGCCAGTTTTAGAATATCCGTTTTTAGGCTAAAGATCTGAAATCACTCATATGAATAAACCGAGACACATTCCAAACACGGGAAACACTGCCATCACCTGGCGATAGTAGTACATACTACTATTTCGAGTGACAACATTTTTATCATAGCAGAAACAAATCAAACCCCATACGCTTTTGAATAAACTTTAGTTCAGTGAGTCAACTGTGCTGCATTTCTTACTGTAACAATTGTATGAACATATATGTTGTTATAGACTTAACCAGTCTTTAAGTAAAAAAAAAGCACTAACGAATGAATCTGTTTAGTACCAGGTGATGAGGGAGCCTGAAGCCTATTATAGGCAGTATGGGGCATGGAAACACCCTGAATGGGATGTCAGTGTCTTACAGATATTGCACGCATTAACACACAAGCTCATGATGTGGACAGTTTAGGGTGCTGGACTGCAGCAGGGTGCTGGAATACCCAGAAGAAAATCCCACAACATGTGCAGTCTCTGCAAACACAGAGCAAAGGTGGGGTTCACCTTCCCAGTGCTGGGCCTGTGAGCCACGGTGGAACTCCAACGTTCTGCAATTGCCATAAGTACCACAATCACAAAAAAAAAAATCATTATATATTTTTCTAATATTTGTATATCCCCTTTATCTAAAGCATAATCTGTGGGACTGTAGATAATAATAATTTATTTCTCAAATTCAGCATATTGAATGTTCAGCAATAAAACATATCAGAATGTTTTTTTTTTTTTAAATATCAATTATCAGTATGTCCACTAGAACTGTGTGACGTAAAATTAGAGATTAGAATAAAAAAAACATTATAAATCAAGAGCTGAGCAGAATGAACTTACATTCATGTTTATTACTGGCCACTGTTGTTTAGTCAAAAAAAGAAAACTCACACTTTTACACTTACAGTAATAATAATAATATAATTCACACGGTTTGGGGTGCTACTTATTAATACATGACAAAGTGAGAAATTTATATTGGATCGCAGTTCACTGCACCAGCACCCATTTGGTCACAGATAGGTATTATTAAAATGTTACCCATTGTTACTTGCCGCTTTCCATTATATATTTATAATAGGTTATAAATGAGAGGAGTGTAATTTAGAAGCATCAGTTTGTGGTTCTACAATAATAGCATGAAATGAAGTTATTTTGGAAAGCTGAAACATAATCCATGTGCTTTTGTGCGATCCTTTTTTTCTTACTGTAGAAATAGGTAACTGTTGATGGAGTAAAGCATATTGAATGTGACATCAAAACAAATAAAAGTACTGCTGGCTTTTACAGATATTATTTTGTACACTAAATAAATCCTATCCATCTTATTTTATGCTGGGTTTCAGGGAGCCCATCTGAGCACAATAGGGCACAAAGCGGCTGTACACAATGGATGGGCACTTTACAGGTGTCAAGTTTTATTTGTCACACACAATCGCACTCTGTGAATCTGTGTAGTGAAACCCCCTTTTTTTACACAAAAATGTGCTGTGCTGGAAAAACAAACAAAACTAGATATAAAGCTAAGCATAAACACAATCAGAGCAGGTCAGAGGAGGTAGGATGGCATCTGGACTTGAGTCTGCAACATCGTGAACAAGAAGAACGGCATAGAATTTGGACCTACGGCTTGGAATTTGTGACACAACAGCAAAACTCTGTGAGGCATTCATCTAGAAGTGGAAGATCAATCCTACACACATGTCTCCCCACCTAACACTGCACATGTCTGACGTGATACATTCCCTGGAATCCATGCCTTTCATAAAACTGTACTGTCAAAGAGAGGTTGTCGTAAACTGATTTATTCCAGAATTTCTATCATCTATCTATCTATCTATCTATCTATCTATCTATCTATCTATCTATCTATCTATCTATCTATCTATCTATCTATCTAATTTGTCTGTCTGTGTCTGCCTGCCTGTCTGTTTTTCCAGCACTATATTTACAGGACATAGACAAGCATAATGTCATAATTTAAAAAAATTAATGTGAAGGGTTCAATAATTATTGACTTCAGATCAAAGGTATAATTAAAAGTGGTCCATTAAGCACATATTCAGTGCTGCAAAGTGTCTTCATATGGATAGCCACTAGGTGGCAATGTTTTGCTCTTCACAAACAATCTATAAATTCTAGATGAAGAATAAATTATAAGACACTCATTAAGATGCAGCCAGATCCATGATCCTTACTGTTTGGCAACACATGTGGTAACGCCGAGGATGTATAACTTTATGAGTAATGAGTGGGTTTTAGAATAAATTTGAAATAGCGCCAAAAGAAAAGTAAAGGGGAAGTAAACCACTATTACTGTTATTGTTAATGGGACATGCATTTAATTATCCATCCATTTCCCGGAATCGCTTGTCCTATTCACGGTCTTGGGGGTATGGAGCCTATCCCGGAAGCTACGGGCGCAAGGCGGGGAAAAACCCAGGATGGTGGAACACCGGAGGAAATCCCACGACGACTCGGGACGAGCATGTGAACTCCAGACACATGGAGCCTCGAACCCGAGTCGCCAAGGTGTGAGGCGCCCTCGCCCACCCCAAATTTAATTACTAGAAAATAATATTAACGTCACATCCAAATACTAACAAAAGTGAAATATACAAGGTGATAAATAGTTCAATACATCAATTTCTGTTCTACAAAGCATTGTCGTTCTATATATGAAAATGTTTTCTTTTGATCCCTTCTGTACAAAAACATATCAGAATATTTTTCGGATATTTGAGCCCAACTGCAAAAGTAAGTCAATGTTGGAATGATGAACACCACGTGACCAGGTTCTTCGATATAGCCTAAGCAGATTGGGTTAAGACAGATGCTACCAGAATTTGTGATGGGTGTGGTGGAGATCATAACACGCGACCTTGTGACCTTGGCTAGTATCAGTATGGTGGACAGGATAATTAGTAGACACAAAGTACACGTTTAAACAGGAAGGAATTCTGCAAATAGAGAATAAATAGGCCTACCCTTTAACCTGAGAAGCAGACTGTGGTTCTGAAATGTACATCATGTGTGGCTGTTCGATCTTTCTTGAAAAACTTTTTATGGACGGTATTCTTAAAGAGAGAGTATCCTTATTAAAAATTATAAGTATAGTATTAGTGCGATCCTGACTTAGTACAAGTGGTCTGGCAGATAGGTGGATAAACGCAATTTTAAAATATCTTCTAAAAATCCATATTTTCTATAGTTTCTGCTCCCAGAATTTTAATAAAAATAAACTGACTACCTTTCCTTCTCCAGAGTTCGACATTTTCCACTGTTGAATTTCGACAGATTTCACGACATAATGTTAGACTTTGGTTTACGCTTAAACGCTTCATCCACACACGGGTATCGCCATACGAAGACCACAGTTTCTTACCATTTTTAAACTGAAACAGAATAATTCATACACACATATAAATTAATGCACATTCTGTAGCATAGATAGCTTCGTATACTACGTCCAGGGTAACCTCGATCATAACTGTCGTCACTGCAATTACAGTTCTTAAATTATACTATACATAGCAATCATGGATGAAAGTACATATTTGATTCAGAGAGGCTTTGCGGGAAAACATAGAAAGCATTGAAAACAACATAAAACACAGGTTAAGCCTTTTATTTAATGTAGTAAATCTATTACATAATATAAACATTGGGGCTGTTAACACCATGCAGTCGAATAGTGAAACATTTTAGAAGTTCTTGTGGTAGTTCTGGTAAAAAATAGCCGGGTTAATTTAGGGCTTCGTTTGAGAAGTATACACAAGAGTTGGCGTGTGCACTTTGGGGTATTTCAGGGGTACGCCTTGCCGGTCACCGCGGTGAAGTTGGTCTGTATCTATAGCCTCGACACTATGAATTCGCGTTTTAATCCGCACGGAGAATGGATGAGTCTATGCCTGCGCGCCTGTGTGCGCTGGCTACCGGGATGCAGGTACATTAACCCACAGAATGCTTTCCTTCTCTTTTGAACTACTGCAGAAAAACCACTGCCAACAGTTCCCAGGAAAGCGACGATTTCCGTAATTTATAAAAGACACTTTTTCCCAAAGCTGGGTGGTATCAAATAAATACCACCCTTATTATTGGCAATATGTAACATGCACACTAATAAACACATGTGTACACAGCTCACTTATTGAAAAGATTCAAACGAGGAAAATGATTGGAATACCGTGTATTGAATAGCTGTTGTTTCACATTATCTTGCATTCTGTTGTATTATCACATGAGGCAGTTTTTGGTTGTATGACATTTATATTTCTGTCGCTGTTAGTTACATTAATAAACGCCGATCGTTCAAGAGGTGTGCAGTTCAACTTCCTCCAGTCTCCTCCCAAGGGTTTAAGACAAACTTGCATGGAGTATTTTGCATCCACGTCACAGTCTCATGAGATATAAAAAGATACCACTTACAAGGAAAAAGGCTGGAAAAGTGAATGACAATCTCCCTCTAGTGACAATAGTGTGAACTTCTTCTACCTGCGAAAAATGTCACCTTTTTGGCTTGGCTTTTACGGAAGAAGAGCTTGATTTTTTGATTATGAACATTGGACGATTGGAAGAAACAGACGTAAGTAACGACCTAAAGATTTTGCATCCGTGGCGATATAATTAGGCTACTGTAATGACCCAAAAATGGGTGATACTATTATGGTTTTTATAAATCCATAAAGTGGTCATGAAATATATTTGGATTTAGCCTAATACTCTACGAAATTACTAAAGGATTGTTTAAACGTAGATTTTAAAATAATCTAGTACAATAAGACAATTTAAAAGACACAGACTGGCGAACAGCAGGCCTATGTACTTATGGAAAATGGAAATATATCAAATATGTACAGTTAATGCCTTTGTTTTTTGTAGTTCATGCTTGTGCAATCTTGTTATATTACTATGCAACGAACTTCGTCATTGTTTGTTAACGATGAACATTTAGCTAATTATATGCATTCATATTTTTACATCCTGTTTGCATCCACAATATATTTTCAGATAAGCCTGTTCTAGTAGGGATTAATGAGTTAAACTGTTTCATTTGTAAACTTTTCAGATCTCTTTATTTGGTTTAACTTTCGCTATAGTTGTATTTTAAGTTTAAATACATATCAACAAGGCTTGCATTTATTAGTACATTTATGTAAATGTGCAGTCTTGTATATGTGTATGTGCGCGCGTGTGTGAACGTGCATGAAATATCTGAGGAGAGTTTAGGTTGCACCACGTGGAAAGAAATCAGTCCTAATTAGTTAGTCCTTATTTTGTTTGTTAGCACACCTTTAGTTTCCTCGTAGCTACTTTCTTGTATATTGTTTTATGCGAGTGTTTAAAAATAGTCAGTTTTGTGCTACCATACGGTTAACAAAACACGAGACATTTATGTAAGAAATGCGAATGACTTTAAAACGTAAAATATGATAAAGCAACTAAACTATCAATATCATTAACACCACTATGCATTGAGACAGATACTTTGCGAATTGTGTCCTTTAATATGACTTTATCCCCCTCTAGTGGACGATTTAAATACAGAGTGTCGACGTTATAGGAAATCATCAGGTAGCCTACATATGACTGAACAAGGGAATAAGAAATGGTTATATTGGTTAAGGCAGCAAATTAAATTATGACTGACAGTATGAGTAAGGTACAGTTTGTAAATACAGGATAAAAAGTAAATAAATATACTGAGTATCCAAATGTTTACTTACATATAGAGAAAATAGAGCCAAGTAATTACTGTTCAATCCCAACATTAGAACATTATTCTTGTGCGTTTTCAGGAATATAAAATGAGACTAGTGGTAATTGTGAAAATAACACTCTGAATTAAAAATCAGGGTTTGGGTAAACAGGGCTGGTGATTGATATAGGCATAGTGGTATAGTTAGTTGGTCTTCCTATCTAAATGGGGACCGTCTATTCATTTCTATGGGAAAAACCTTAATCCCAACCACGACACCCTTAACCCCTACCCATCCCTAACCTTAACCATAAGTAACCAACCTAAATACAAGACTTTTGGCAATTTTACTTTTTTGATTGCATTCACAGATTTTTATAAAACTGAAGTTGTCCAAATGGGGACTTCAAAAGATCTCCACAAAAGTAGGGAAATTGGTCCTTAAATCTATGCAAACCCACACATACACACACACAGGCACACATGTTCATATAAATACGTTAAGATATGAAATACATTAAATGTGTCATCATCATGAAATGGATGACTTGTTACATTTTTAATATTAATTATTTTTTCCTTTCAGAGCATGTCATATACTTCATATGCCTTCTCAGGTCCTTTTCTAAAACTAAGAATGTTGTGTATCTAATAATACACTATGGAGGCAGTAGGAAGCCTTTTATATAGGGTTGCTTTCTGCCAGATGAATGCAGACTATTACCATGGTGCATTTCAGAATATATATAACAGACTTGTATTTATGCAGTTTTCTGCTTCACAGAAACAGCTCCGTTTGTGTACAGCAACCATCCTGCTGTTGTTCTCCTGGGCTGCCAGCAGGTGGCACTTACAGGGCCTATAAATTCCCTGAAAGGTTTCAAAAGAGAAAGAATAATGCAGAAAGAAGGGAAAAGCATCACAAATTGCCTTCAAACGGGATATGTCTGCTTCTTTGTTAGCTAAGTTAATGATGGTAGTAACTCCATCCACTCCAACCAGGATGTTGCAGTTAAAATCACTAGGTCTCTTTGCCTGGTGTTGTATGTATGGTTAGTTTGAGATGGAAGCGGCGGCAAAATGGAAGATGAAATGACCGGCTGAAATGTTGCTCTGGGTGCTATTTGCTCTTGACACTGCAACAGCCATATAGAAAGAGGAGGAAGTCACATTCACTGGCCGGTCAGTTTGCTAACAGTATTGGTCAGATGAGTTGCCTACCAGCGGTGTTTCCTGCAGACAGAAAGATGAAAACAAGACATAGGACAATTAGTAGCAGGACTTAGGACAACATTTAGGAAAAGTTAATATGAGTAAATATGAATATATATATGGAGGTATAGATGTATCTGGAAGAGTAAATACTAAATAATAAGTACTATTTACATGTACAGCATTTAAATAAAAGTGGAAATCGGTGTAACAATGTAGCTTTTGTTTTTATTGCACTTTTACTGCAATTTTCAAATATTAAACAGTTAATTTACATGTTCTTCAAAAAAATATTGCTGGGTTTACAGCATTTAAGTGCTCATAATGATTACAATAAACATGCATAACCATTAACATCATTGAACAGAACATCATTATAAACACAACATTCAGTTCCTTATCCACACTCATACCAATAAACTAAACTCCAAAAACGATTAATTACTGGTGCTATAAGCTGCAATGTCAGCACGGATAGGCGGAGCACTAGTATGCAGCGCACTCTGAGTTATGAGGTAAACCAGATATTTGACGTTTGTTTTATTTTGCTTTCCGAAAACAAATATATATTTTTTAAATATGTGTGCAAAATAAATATTTAGTACTTGTGCTTCACTCTTAAAAAATACTCAGGGTTCAGAGGTGGAATGGGATTAGTGCATGAACAGTGAGTTTTGAATTGTTGATTTTCAGTTATATTAGTAATTATCTATTAAAGTCTAAATCATTTTCATGTCTTTTCATTTGGTTTTTAGTTTCAGGGTTAGAATTACAGCTGCTGTACACTGGCTTAAGATGTAATTTTTGGGGTGTAATTCGCCCCCCCCCCCCCCCAGGACACAAAAACATAAACAGTCCATTTAGGATGGAGACACAAAGGTAGGTAAAAAGAAAACACAAGAAATAAAATGGTGTGAAAATGGTGATTTGAGGGTGACCTTGAGAATTTTCCTGAATTTTGAGGTAGATCTTATACCTTTTCTATAATTGTGTGTGTTTTTAAAAAAAAATCATTTGGTAAAGAACAGTGTGCGTGCGGACGTGGCAGGTATCACTGTAACCTCTCACATGTGGGGCTGGCGGTGTGAACTTGCTCACTACTCTGTGTTTGTGGAGAGCCTCCCCGTTCTTCTGGCTTGCACGCTTCTCCTTGGGCGGCTTCCTGCTGTCCTTCAGGAAGCCCACGTTAATTACCTCATACCACGTAACCGTGTCTTTGTTCTAATCACTAAACTCTGCAGTAGTGGGAGAAGAAATGAGATTTTAAAGGCCACGGAGGGCTGGATTTACCATGCGCTGTCAATCATTTCCTGGTTTGTCTCGATGGTGATGTCACCCATGAGAAATGGGTTAAACCATTCAGTGACTGGCACAGTGTGATAATCCCACTCACAGAGGCTTTCCTAGCTGCATTACTTCCATTGCCATCCTAAAACCGTCAACTTGTATCAGTTAAACATTATTTATATTTGTAAAGATAAATAATAGGTTGTCACTAGGGTCTTAACATCCCTTAAGTGGATAAACATACCATAATATTAGCTAGCATGTCCAACATATCACTATGTGAACATGTGTCCTTGAAATAGAGACAAAATCAAAGGCGTTCACATTGCAACTCAAATGAGAATCACTGATGTATCAAGGACAATATGCACCTGTTATTTATGCCTGACGATATTCTGGATGATGCTATATAATATGACATGAAATATGTATAGTACATATGGTAAATATGTAAAGTAATGCATAATGTCTTCATTTGTGTCAGTGATTAATCTTGTTTGGCTACATTAAACAGAACTGATATTGCTAACTGCCTCTGCGCAGCTGCTGAATGGCCAGATTCAGAAAAAATATGAATCTGCTAAGTTAAAGATGTACGCGATCGTGCAAGTACAAGGAATCATCAACTCTGCAGCACAACCACAATGTCTGATGGTGCAAGCAAGACAGTGATGCCCCAAACCATTGTTATGAAGCAGCATGCATTGCTAAAGGCCAAAATTGCATCCTGGTATTATTTTTATAAGCAAGGAATTGTAATGTAAATTGCAATTAAACGGAATTTACACAAAGTTGTAACGTCAACTGTAGTTAAATTTAAAGTATGCTGAAATGATAGTACTGTTAAATTCATAATGCACATTATTCCATGATAACCTGTATGCACTAGTTCTTGCTCTACTAGTTAGCATTGCTGACAATGCAACTGCAAGCAATGGGCACTGAAAGTTGTCCCTCAGTGAAGCAGACATGCTGTTGGGCACATGGGAGCCTGTCATTTTCAGACATGCACCTCCATTGTCAGGTATAGGTACTGTTAGTGACCTGTGCGGATGTCCTTGCGGGGCATTAGCTAGTGCCACTCTTCCCGGGGGGGTGAAATTAGACAAGATTGCAAATTCATGCTGTCGGAGATCTGACAATTATATACTCATCGCACAATATAATGAAATACATGCAGCCTTTTAGAACGTGCCAAATGGCCTTAATCAATTTGTCAGCTGGGTCATTGAGTGAATATCTCCTTCAGGACAATGAGGAGATCTACTAGGTATGATTTCCAAAGCCCACTTTAGATATGCTTGGCAGGGGGGGGGGGGGGAATTTGTGTTTTTTTGTGTCTCCTTATTATCTATCTTGTCTTGGACAGATATTGTACCAAGGGCAGCATGGTCATTAAAATTAGTAGGAGTGTGTCTTAAATGTGCTAGAGTAAGAGCCCACTGAAATGGCATGACTTGAAATAATACAAATTGAAGTGACGCTGCCTCTTTCTGTGAGACCACTGTTTGAAGCCGTACACCAGTGGATAGATAACTGTCAGCCTGGATAAGACCGTCAGTCCAAGTTCCCGTGGACAAGTAACAAAATCAATAGTTGTGTGAAGAATTATGGTAATTTAAGGCTAAAGTCTTAAACAAGCATTCTCTTTAACACATTGACACACCTCCTGAAACTCAATGTAACATGGAATGAGGGACATAGCCATATGGGAATAGCTAAGTAAGTGCAGCCTTCGCATGTTTGTCCAGTTTAGATGAGAGTTCCTTTTAGACACCCATGATGATAAACAAGCATAGCACAAGTGCATGCATGCAGGACTTGGGTGAGATTTGAGCCCACTACTCAGTCAGCGCTACACTATATTAAAGCTATCCGTTACAGTGGCAGGATATGGTGCAGCCAGGAAAAAGAAGGGGACAATCCACATGCGTCACCAAGAGACAACAGGGTTTATCTGGGAAAAGAAACATACAAGAGGAAACCAGGCAGTGTAGCACAGAGTGACATGACGACACCTAATACAACACATAATACCATCAACCAGTAACAATACACAGGGTGCCGTTAACTGATCAACATGCAACGACTGCCTGGAGAACAGAGCAGGAGCAGGTACTTAAATACACAGGACTAAGAAGACAATGCAGGACAGGTGAGAACAATCATAACGCTCAGGGAATCAGGAAACAGGTGGAAATAATTAACTAAATCAGAACTAAGAGACGAACAGGAAAACTAGGAAACAAAATCAAACATTAGGAAAATAACAAAGTCAGGTGATTCATACTGTAATCAAGGGCACAAAGCACAAACCACAACAGAACGCGAACCACAAACTAGGAACAAGAAAACGAATACAACAGAAACACTAGAGAACAAAATCGAATGAATACAAAAACAGAGGCGGCTGGCCTCAAACTCACAATTAAAGAGTTTACAGCCATATGCTCAGCCCATAGAACCATGCGGCAGTCCAGAGCGCTGGGGAAACACACTAAGGACTTAGACAACAGGGAGGACAGGGATGTGCAGGAGACACAAAAGTTTGGGGTGGACGGGTGCTGACCCTGATAGTATCTTGTTCCCTTGCCTCATTCCCTGCAGACTCACTGCAACCCGAGACTGCAGACGTGGTTATGAAAGACTGAATGTGTGGATATCTGTATATGATATTTATATATATTTAAATACACTTACAGATATCCTTAAATCACTATGAGATACTTCTTAACGACTGCAAAACACTATATGGGGTTGATTCAATATTTATTGCAAGTCTACTTAATAATAATTACTTACACACAGACATGCACGCGTGCCACATTATTGTAACGCCTCTATGATGGACTGCCTGGCACCATTTCATCCATAACTATTTTCTCTCAGGGTTTTGCAGGTGTCATTTATCAGCTTCAAGAATAACACTTTATTTACCACGATCATATTCTTCACCTGCTGTGAAAGCACTTAACATTTTGTAATGACAAAACCCTTTGACACTTTTGATTAAGCGCCTGCTCTGTAGCATGTGGTGCTAAACTCATAGGTCATGGATGCCCTGTGACAGAAAATCAAAACCGTAAGCTAATCCTGTTGTCGCTGGTTGAAGATTCAAGCCTGCCAGAAGATGAAAACACAGAAACATACCAGGAGCTCACAGTATATAAATGCTGAAAATGGAAGTTAGGACTCCCACAAATTCTTAGGAAGGAAGCCGCGATAGAGATGGTTTTCTGTGCAAGCACAAAAGAATGCTACATGGACTTTTTATTTTGCAATAGTCTGAGGCTAATACTACACAGACTTGGAGTAATGTAGCCCTGTTCTTATGTACAGCTCAAAGTTTGCTCAATGAACTTAGCACTGTCTGCAACAGAAGTTCAAAGAGTCACTGACATTCATTCATGCATCAGTAATTCATTGAATAAATCGGGATTATTATTAAGTGCATCACTGTGGGCCCCTTATCAAGCACTTAGCCGAGCAGAATGGCGCTATGGAAGACATGCAGAACTAATTGCAGCTAATCATCTTCAGTGGAACATGAAGGATTCTAACTGAAGCCCAGAGCTGACTGCATAAATGTTCCATTTGACTCAGTGGAATTCTGGTTTAGGCTCTCCTTCCGCATTGCTGTAAGTTCACCATGTAATTAGCCATTTATCACTGGAACTACTGAGGGAAATTTCTCTCCATTTCTCTTCACTGTCTTATACTATCCAGGGCTTAAGGTTGTTGAATTATTTTCTCCTGTTTTCCTTGTAGAAGCAATTTGTATTCTTCTGTCTCTCAAAACGTTTGTTAGTCTATATCAGGGGTGACAAACTCCAGTTCTGGAGGGCTGGAACCCTGCAATTTTTTGGGTTTCCCCTCATTTAAGACACCTGATTCAGCACTTCGCAACATTGCTAATTACCACCCAGCTCTTGAGCGAAATCATTTGGGGTGGAACTGGGAAAGAACTAAATCTACATTCACACTGCCATGCTGAAGTGACTCAAATTGGATTTTTTGCTTTAATGTGACATAGATCTGATCTTTTCAGGGCTGTGTGGACACGCAAATCTGATCTTTTCAAATCAGATTTGTGTCACTTTGATATGTGGTACTGAATCTCATACTTATCCAATTCGCGGCCATGCGACCTGGATGTGAACACTCAGATCAGAATTCGTGCGGATTTTCGCTTATACGCATGCGCTGACAGAGGTACTCAAATATAGCCCTGGACATTCTGAAGTTCTCTATAAACTGCTCATCTGCATATCCATCCACATCACGGTCCCACCATTGCTGGCTCCGTTCTTGTACCCAAACATCTCTTGGTGCAGCAGTTCCACCAATAACTGCAAAAACAGAAAAAGTTAGCCACCTGACTTTTTCCTCCTTTTTGACCTGCTCATGCACAGCTGATTCACTGTTTGTCGTCCTCCAGAGCAAAGTGTGATACATGTGTGAACTACTAACGACTCCATTTCTAATGCCATGAGTCGTTCCACAGATATGACGTTTTTTGCTGTTGGTGATGCAGTTGACCTGTGTAAAAAGGTATCAATGTGCGCATGCGTGACGTTTCGGAGGACCAGTGTGTCCACACTGCAGTCAGATACAGGTCACTTGTAGTAATTAATGTGAACCGTCAAGATAGACAAATCCTATCTGAGCAAAAAATCGGAACTGAACGATGTAGCTAGCAGTGTGAACGCAGACTTAGCTACACAGTCCCCCAGGACTGGAGTTTGACATCCCTGGTCTATATGGATATCCAAGCATCGCATTCATCTCTTATGAAAATTATATAAGGGACCAGGACAAAGGATGATGTATGTTATGCTGGTCGAGCTACAAGCCCCTACTGTTATGGCAGAGATTGTGTTGGGGAAACTCACTCTTCCAACCTTCGGTAAATAAGACGTCTGTTGTTCTGTGCCATCCAGCTAAATTTAATTAGGCAGGTGCATTCAATCTTAAATGATAATTATGAGTCGGCATAGATTCCAAACCCAAGGCATTTGGACAATTTTTCATGTTTCAAAGAAAATATCTATTGTATTGTTGTAGCATAGTACATTTATACTTGATGATGTCATGGTTTTTATATATGATGAAGTACAATACTTGCAAAAGTCTTAGACAAAGAAAATGATTTAAAAATAATGATCTTCATGTTGGTGTAAAACTATGTTATGTCTGTCAAAGTGCGTCACCGGAGCCTTTTAAAAACCTCATTGAGTTATTTAAGTAATAAAACTAATTAATTAAGAGAGCTGGTGGTGAAATTCAACAAGTACATGGAATGGCTGAAGTCAGGAGAGGTTTGAGAACTGTAGCAGTGTTGCAGCTAGATATTAGTAACTTTTTGGAGGAACTGAAGAAATTCTGATTATTTATTTGTGTTTGTTTATTTTTAACTGTGACTGATAACTTGCACAAGTTCTAATGTTAAATTGTGTTTATTTTCTGAGCAAATATACACTTACTACCCAGATAAATAGCCTAAAACATTTCCTTTGACTGCCTAGAACTTTTGCATAGTACTATATGCACCTGCAGAGACCTGTCAAGATATGTAAACCAAACGAGGGAGATATTCACCCATAGTTTCTTCCTTAGCGTTTGATGTTCATCTAGTCTGAAAGGAAACAGCCATGTTTACGCTATAATGCATGCCAATCCAGGAACCATGTTCTTGGTGTATCAAAGCCTTTTCTTTTATTCTGCCAACTATGTGTCTAGAGACAGAGGTTGATGTCTTGTACTGCACATACCCAGCAGTATCAGCTTGACGTTCTTTTATCCGTAGAAAGGAAAGAATCATTTGACTGAGTTGTAACTAAAAACAGAATGTGCCCCAGTGACTGAAAACATCAGTTGGCAAACCAAAGAATGATTCCTCAGCCACAGCTGACGTCTCTCAGAGGGCCGTCTGCCCGTGCGCTTGAGTATTGCTTTGCCTAATTTTATAAACCCTGTGCCAACTGAAAACAGGCCAGCATGTTTATTTTTGCGTCTCTCCCTTACATAGTTAATTTCTTTGGCTTTTGATTGTGGTTGATGGGGTGCTATTTGGCAAAAGAATAAAAAAACGCCCACTTTTTTTGTGATAGAAAAGAGGGCCGTAAATTTAAACCAACCAAAAAGACTTTAATGAGGCAGAATGCAGAGGTTGTTGTACAAGACAAATAAAAGAAGTTCATTTTGTCTGGCTCAGCGTCATATATATGCCATCAGATCACATGGCCATTTTAATGTGTCTTTTTATTTTTAGCTTATTTATTCTAACACATTGAGGGATTATAAACACCATCTTCTAAACGAAATAAAGATAAATTAAGAATGTTAGAGTCAAGCTGCAAGACGTAGAAAAAGCTGTGTTTTTGCTGTGCTGAAGTATCTACATGTCTGTTTAGAGATGCATTCTGGAACAACAGTAGCGCATACATGTTCTTTACAATCATTTTTGGTTATTGAAGCTAACCAATGTTTAAACAAAATCATGGATGATTTTGTTTTGAGGTAAAAATGTCATTCATTTTTTCATACCTTTATGAATATATATATTGTTCAACAACATATACGTTTTTTTCTTCTTTGCTGGCAAGAAATTCAACCAAAACTTTTAGATATTCATGTTAGACTAATCCATTGTATACTATTGCCAATGATCAAGACTCAACAGCAGTTTAGTTTGTTGTTTTTAAAATGCATTGATCTTTTCTCTGAACTAGGGGTTTCCCACTTCTATTTCCCTCGCCCTCCAGTCCAATTCCAGTGGCTCCCCCTTAATTTACCTAAGGATTGAGACCCACAATCCCCTGGGACAGATGCAAATAAAGCAGGGGGAATGTCTCCTGAACTACAGTATATTTGTGTCTCACTTTGAGAACATATTGCACTGGTTTTAGTGTATAGCTTTTATGATTTTAATATGCTAAAGCAATCGTTTTTTCATTTTAGGCTTGTGAGATTTACCATCATTTTGTACTGGCTGCATAAGGATGATTATATCACTGGTACTACTACTGATCCTGCCCTTGTTGCAAGGAAGAGAGGATGAAGATGACGTCAGAGCAGGTATGATTGGAAAATTCATTAAAGCTATTTTATTTTTTATCGCATTTAGCAATTTACTTGACTTACATTTATGCAAGTACGTTCCAGTCTCTTGTAATTTATTGCCTTCTGATGCCATTTTTACTATAAGAAGAACAATGCAGCAGGATGTCTGTTTCTCGTGTGTAGGCTGCAGCACTGCTGTGAATGACCTGGTGTACATCATCGACGGCTCCTGGAGCGTGGGCTACACTGACTTCGCCACCGCTAAGCGCTGGCTGGTCAACATCACCAGCAGCTTTGACATCGGCCTGCAGTACACCCAGGTGGCCGTGGTCCAGTACAGCGACACCCCCAGGCTGGAGATCCCATTGGGCCAACACCAAAGCAGCCAGGAGCTCATGGGGGCCATTGGCACCATCAGCTACCTGGGTGGCAACACACAGACAGGTCGGGCCATCAAGTTCGCCACCGATCACGTGTTCCCCTCCTCCAGGCGCACCCAAGCGGCCAAGAACCGCATCGCCATCGTGGTGACGGACGGCAAGTCGCAGGATGATGTGGTGGATGCCAGCGTAGAGGCCAGGGCCCAAAACATTATCCTGTTTGCTGTGGGTGTCGGTAATGAGATCACAAACTCAGAGCTGGTGTCCATCGCCAACAAGCCCCCATCCACGTATGTGCTATATGCAGAGGACTACACCACGATGGATCGCATCCGAGACATGATGGAGCAGAAACTCTGCGAGGGTGGGTTATCTGTGAGAAATTCATACATACACTTAACCTAGGAGAAGAATGAGATGTATGGTTCTCTTGAATAAACTCTCATGATGACGTTAAACCCAAGATTACAGTGAAGGCAAGAAAAGAATATAAGTAATCTTTATACTGAAAGTGTTAGTGCAAAGAACAACTTTTAACATAAGAATCAGTGTTTTTTCCAAGGACAGCTGAGACTTAAATAACTCCCTTGCATTTCCACATTATATAATAACTATTGTTTATTGTTTTGCCATTTTTTTGTTTTAAATCCTAGAGTCAGTTTGTCCTACGCAGATTCCAGTGGCCTCGCGGGATGAGAAAGGGTTTGAGTTGATGCTGGGTATGAAGATTCATGAGAAGGCTGAGAAGATTCCGGGCTCTCTACTGTCTGAGTCAGCCTACCAGCTGAACCTAGAAGACGACATCACAGAAAGCACTAGGTGGATGTTTTCAGAGAACATTTGGTTAGATTACAGAGAATCCTGAATTAGAAGTAGGTGAAATCAGAGGGACAACACCATGCAAAGAGCAGATAACATCAGAGAGAGAGAAGGAGAGAGAGAAGGAGAGTATTTGGTTTGATTACATCTATTACAAAGGATGCAGAAAACACCAGGAGGTTACTTCAAAGACATTGCAAGGTTAGGGTTATCAGAGAATATTGGGTGAGTGACCTAACAGAGAACAGGAGAGTGATATCAAAGAGTACTCTACTGTAACATTACTGAGATCATGGGATGAGGGAGATCACAGGGAACATATTACAGGTTTGTCTCATTCAGAACACTTAAGGCCAAGCGTTCTGAGATGCTATACATTGTGGTGACGTATGTGGTGACGTAAGAAGCAAAGTGCACAGATATATGTAAAGAGCCAAGTGCGCAGGGATTTCTTGAAACCAATGGGACATTTGATATCTGAAGAGGTAAAGAAGAGACATGCTACAACAAAACTGAAAATCCTGTGGATGCATGTTGGGCACTGATATAGCAAACTTCCTTGAGTTTCATGCACATTAGTCGTCACTCTTGCAGTGCATTGTGGTCTATATCCTTAGCAAAAGTGTGGATAAACTACATGCATATTTGACAAACAGGACACCCTTGAATACTTGCACTAAGCACATGAACGTGCATGTCAAATGTGGTAGTGTGTAAGTGTTAGGGTGACCAGATAATCCATGTCAGCGAGACACTTTGAGCTACTTTGGGTTTTACAAACTACTTTCAAACAGAAAGGCTCCTGTGCACGGCTTAATAGTTCAGCTCTTCTTGTGCTTTGATTGGTTCGATTCCTTGACTGAAAGACTCATCCAGCTGTTTCACATTAGCATTAGTGACACATGCATGATTATAGGAGA
>JABFEB020000033.1:12696538-12707318 GCA_019775895.2 Stomatorhinus ivindoensis | reverse complement strand
CTGTATTTATGTATTCAGGTTCCTTTTCAGAACTCTATAGTTAAGATAAAAATAATTTAAATTATGAACCATTTTGATACAAGTAATTGTAGAGAACAACTGTCTTCTGGTGTTTTTTCCATCTTTCGTTTTTTCCTGTGTTCATTGCCACACACTTGTTAAATGCCTTTGGGCAACTGTGTTGAGAAAGGCACTAAATAAATATGAACTGAAAAAAAAAATTGTAGTGGGGCATTATGGAAGTTTATTTCCAGCTTTCTCTGTTAGTTGGAAAGTCTTACCCAGAAGTTCTTAGCTTGTGACCAGAGGCAGGTTTGTTATTTCTGGGGCCCCATTGAAAAGTTGTTTTGGGCCCCCATAGTGTAGTGACTGTTTCTGCCCCAACATCTTGGGGGCCCCACACAAATGCGTGATTCAATTGGTGGAAAATATCGCTGCCGCTTTTGAGGCTGCATTTGACGCTTTTGTGATCCATTGTTACAGGGGCTCCAGGGCATTCCCGGAGATGCAGGTCCAGCGGGGCCCCGGGTAAGTTTTTTATCCTGTTTCTCTCCATCGTGTCAATTGCCTGCCGCAAATCTCTCACTCTGTTTGCTGATCATGCCTTTGTACTCGATGCATCCTTGGATTTGACATTTATTCAACCTTTGATGAGTGTGTATCTTCAGATACTGTAAGAGGCCAGTAAATGAAAGAATATCAATGTAAATGTGAATGAAAAAAACAGCAAGTTTTTGGTATTCATCTGGGTGCAAATTTAATCAGGATCTGTGTGTCCTTCGTAACAGGGAGAACAGGGCTTGCCTGGGCTGAAGGGACAGATGGGACCAGAAGGACCTCCTGTAGGTGGCCTAGTATTTTGTTATGCTTTGAAATCTATGGTTCTCAATCCTTCTCCTGGACGATCCCTGCTATGTTTTCATTCCAGCCCACACTGCTTTCAGCCTGCCACATTAATTATTAGCTTATTTAGGAGCATCTGAGCCTGATTAAGGTAGGGCTGGAATGAAAACTGGATCGACACCCACTTCTTAATGATATCCACACAACCTCTTGAGGCTCTGCACAATTATGAACAAAACAAAAAGCTTACACTGTTCATAAAATAAAATGTTTTTCCTTGCATCACTGCAGTTTACAAATTATTTTCTAGATGTTTGTAAAATGAGTAAATCATATCTTGAGGAATATTTTATTTTTGTTTCAGTAGGATCTGTTACATGTTTTATTATATTGTTCTCAGAGATGGAAAGTTCAGATCTTGAAAGTATAAATTCAGGCCAAGATTTTTTTTCACTCAACCAGTTTAATATAAATAATTACAGTGACAGAGGTTATTCTTGCATTTTAGTCTAGTTGTGTCATAATAAAATAGTTATATTTGTATGTATTGCAACCTTTTTTGCTTGACAAAACATTAGTAGCATCTAGTTATGGTTGTGCCTACTCCGTGTTAGTGGTTGATCACTAGTTAGCACATGTATAACTTGACGTTCAGTTGTTCAGTTGCTGCCCTCTAGTGGAATACTCATGGGCTACGGTGGTGTCTGGAAAGGGTTTCTCAGCCCAGTCCTCGGGGACCCCTAGACGGTCCACATTTTTGCTCCCTCCCAGCCCACATGAACCAGGTATTTGGTATTCTTCATTGATTGGTTTGTTCAAGACTGTTTGGTTCAGGTGTACTGGCAGCTGGGAAAGCGAAAACGTGAACTGTCTAGGCGTCCCCGAGGACTGGGTTGCGGAACACTGGTTTGAATATTGCATTTACTGCTGATCTTCTCTACTATCGATTAATTAGACTTTGGCTGCCAACAGTGTACTGTACACTCAAAATTAGAATTGGTCCCAATGCCTAGTTATTGACTGTAGTTCTTATAATGGTTATAATTGTACCAGTACCACTTTGTAATTAGTTTCTTCTGTCTACAGGGGATACAGGGTCCTATGGGTCCACCTGGACGTGATGGACATGATGGTCCAAAGGTGTGTTGGTGTTACCCCTAAACTGCGATCACACTTTTCCTGTACATATCACCACGGTCATAAGTTCTGTCCCTACTGTTACTTTCAATCTCCAGCACCTCAGTTTTCCTCTTTATTATTATTGAACGAAGCCAATTAAGAGTGGACATTTGCGGCCGCTGCTCAAAATGAGTAAATGAGGGAGAACACATTTAGTTGTGTATTAGCATGAAGTTGTAGAGTTTGGGTCCGGCTCATTTCCTCAGATTTCTATTCATGGGGGACCTTTCCACTGAATCATGTTTATGTGTCTGTGCATGTGTTAATGTTGAAATCCACCTATTTCAGAACTCTATCAGTTGACTTTAGTTCCTCTCCATACTTAGGGGAATTCTGGGAATCCAGGAATTGCAGGTTTCCCCGGAGCTCCGGGACCAAAGGTTAGAACCTGAGATGACTTACTTTCCCAAGAATACACATTCTGCATCTATATCATGTTCCTAAGAAAGCAAATCTCTGTGCTCTGTAGTTTTTTGTAAGTAGCCTTACTTCTATTCAAGCCTCATCCACTTCTAAGTTTTAAACAATGACTTCCTGTTTATGTAGTTATAAAGGATTCAGCAATTTTTCATCTTTATCTGAAATCTTTCTTATTTGCTCACTTGAATATCCAACGGTGTCTCTACATTGAGATGCAAGATATTTCTGCTACTGTTACTGAACTGCACCCTTGCTGAATTTATTTGTTTTAATTCAATTAATTTTATTCCCATATCCAAAGTTTCGACTGTGTTTCTCAGTCTGAAATAATGAGATTTACAGATATAGATTCTGGTAGAAGTCACGAATAAGGTCAGAGGAAATTCATCTACAAACAATGAATTGAAGGTACGACATCTTCATGCTGCATCCGGCTCATGTTTGAAGCATCATCACAATGCTTCTCAAAGTAACAAGCGTAGCACAGACTATCGCTGTGCCTAAAAAAATAGACTTTCCTGTAGACGGTCTGCTAGGGAGTGCATTTATTATCTAAGCAATAGCAAGTGGCACACAGCAAATGGGAGCAGTTATTACCTGAGAACCTGGCAAACGAGTGCTTTCTGCAATATGCAGAGTGTTTATGACTGAGCACGTAGAGGATACTGAGGTACGGGTGTCTGGCTAAGGAAATCATGCTCGATTTTCCCCTCTATACTCCTGCACTCCTCCATAGGACACTTCTCTGGTGGTAAACCCCGGCAATGCCTGTTCTGTTTGTTTTGGCAGGGTTTGCCGGGGGAGCCGGGGCCAATTGGGTTACCAGGATCCTTGGGGATGCCGGGGTTTAAAGGGCACAAGGTAACATCCTTGGTGATGGAATAATCATCGTGCTGACATAATCGCCAGGCCTGCTATTACACTTCAGACCTTGTAGCCATTAGCATTATATGCTTTTAATTAATGTTTTATACATGGTGCGCCAGGAGTAGGTGTACAGTGTGTATTTTATAAAGTAATTCTTCTGTTTTACAAAGTCAAGTTTGTATTTTACAAAGTCATTTTTTAGATGTAGGTGTACGGTTTTCATTTTACATTACTGATTGGGTCATGATTAGTCTCTTAAATGTTCGAAATGTCCTCCGTCAACTTTGATACATTTTTGAAGCGTGTCCCTGACACTGTGGCGCACAGCACAATAATGCTGGTTAGCATCAATGTCCAGAAATGCTGGCGAGATGAATTCCTTAAATTCATCCAGTGCGTGGGGCTTCCTCTCAAAGAACTTCTCCTTTACTACGGCCCAAAAAAGTCTATGGGTGTCAGGTTGGATGGGCAGTCAGTGCTTCCACGACACCAGATCCAACACTGCGGCAAGGCATTGTCAAAACTGTCTACCTACTTTAAAAAATAACTTTGTAAAATAAAAACTTTACTTTGTAAAATATAACCTTTTCTTGTAAAATAAAAAGTATAATAATGTAACAATATCAAACCTTTAATTTTATTTTTATTAACATATAGTGTTTGATTTAAAAATAATAAACCTAAAACTATCATATTTCAGAATATATAAAAAAACCCAACTGCAGTTAATAAGTTCATCAAATTCAAATTACATTCAATATCTGTTTTTTGTTTTATTACGAAAGACACGGTGTTAAATCTGAACTAAAACTGACTCACTTGTTCCAAATCATGTTGTCTGGGATGTAAACTAAATTATGATCATTTTTTAAATTAGGGTGAAGAAGGGGCACCTGGTCTTAAAGGAATTAAGGTATTTCCATCAACACCTCTCATAGCTACACAGGAGTGTTATTCATTCCAGTCTAGGTCAGGAGTGACACATTTAAAGCAGCGAGGATAAACAGAGTGGAACGCCACTCAGCCACTCTGGTCATGACAATAACTTTTTATTTGCCATTTACCGCTATAAATAATGTACAGCACTCTCCTTTCTTTTGTAAATGGAGGGGGACAAACCTGGACAGTGACAACAAACAGAAAATGCAACAAAATGTTACCATAACCTAGCATCAGACAGAATCTTAACGAAAAGAGAACAGAAATACTACTCTGCCTATGCTTAACATACTGTAAGTACAATGGGCAATACCTGCCCCTTTCCTAGTGTATCTGAAGGGGGGCTCACTATGCGAAACTGTACCAGTAAATTGTTTGGACACACCACGTCACCTACAAATGAGAATGATAATGTCGCATAACATGATCTGGCCAATTGACCAAAACACGACATCTATGGTTTTTGAGGAGTTTGACTAGATAATGAAGGAAAAACAGGGTCAGCCAGTCCCCAGAGCAATTAGGGTTAAGACCTTGCTCAAGGTCCCAGTGGTGGGAACACTTTTCCGACCATGGGATTTGATCCGGCAACCTTCTGAGCCCCAACCTACAGAGCTGCCCCTTCCCAACTAATTTTTTTTGTTTGATACTTTATTGGTCAATGCTTAATTTCATATATGATATTTTTTAGTTTTGATGTCTTTATTCTAAAATGTAGAGAATAGTACAAATTAACTTATCTATGGGTAGGTGTTTCCAAACTTTTGACCTGTACTGTAAGTCCGCACAGCTGCTTAAATCCCCCTCCCAAATAAATGAGAATCAAAGAGGCAAACCACAGCAGCCAGAAAGAGAGGCAAGGAGAGAAGATTGCTCACTCTTCCTGACTTTATATAGTTAAGACCCCTCCCACTTAACGAGCACCAGCGGAATGTGATCCGCCATTGCACACAGGTCCCTCCCCAGAACCTAGCGGGAAGTCAGTAGTAACACACACACACACACACACACACACACACAGGGAAACAGACAGTGTAAATCATACATTGCGTGTCCTGACACAGCAGATGCTATGGGTCTCCTGTACGTGATTCAGTTTGATGGATAAGCACTTTATTCATTTTTAGAATATCTTGTAAACCACAGCCACAATCCTGCAATGAAACCTCTGGATATGTTAGAAAAACAAAGAGCAGAGGATGCACTTTTTGTCCAGGAATTTGGTCTAGTTGGCATTCTTGGGTGAGCAGTGGAGATTGCTTCAAGAAAATAACAGCAGGTTCTGGGAGGTCAGGACGACTGTGGTGCTGTTGCCTGGTTGGGAAAGTTAATTATAGCCATTTGGGCAGCTTACCTCTAATCATCTTCTCCTTCCAGGGTGACAGAGGCAGTGATGGACCTCCAGGGGATCCCGGGCGAGCCGTAAGCACCCCTCCCCTGACAAGGCACCGATGATGGGGCATTTAGTAGCAGTGTCTTTTGAAAGAGTGCTTCCAAACAGAGACAAAGAATTAGAAATCAAGCAATGGTGCCATTTTGAGATGACTTTGAAAAGCTGTCACCTGAACTGGGGCAATTTTCAATATTGATTCCTGTTCTCAACAGCAACAACATGATCATTCTTCTTTCAGAGAAACCATTTTACTCACTTTCCGTACACGGGCAAAAAAGCAGTATGTGTGTAATCTATTAACCTTTGTGCTATGTCTGTGCTGTTCTATGAAACAATAGCTTGCTTTACTTCGCACAGGGGACAAAAAATAAACAACTATGGGGTGTCATCACTTAAACTGACCTAGACATTAATATTTCAAGATTATTTACGACTGTCTTCCACTCTTGCAGGGAGAGGCTGGACTGAGGGGAAGTAAAGGAGAGGTTTGTTGATTGAACAATTCTAAATAAAAAGACAGTTTGCTAACAAAAAAAAGTGCAACGACTGTGAGTCATAAACATAAAATCAACCTGCATTGAGAAAAAATAAGAATAGAAATTATGGAAATAGAAATCTATAACAGAAATTATTCACAGTAGAATTATATTTAACTATATGCCTTGAATGAGAATTTAGAGCCAACAATGCGGTTTGTATTCCTTGTTCTGGGCCTAAACTTCAGTGATAATTACTGCTACAGTTATGGTGCTAGAGAGCTGTTATTCTCAGAAAGGCACAGTGGGGCATCCAGGTGCGAGGGGACCTGATGGAAAAAAGGGAGATATGGGATTGACTGGAGTGACTGGACCACGAGGACCTTCTGGCCAGGATGGGTCACCAGGGCAGCCGGGAGTGCCTGGGTATCCAGGCAAACCTGTGAGTGCAACAGTCTTTTCCTTTGGAAGTGGCTACCTGGTAACCATATGCTGATGGCTGATGAGAACATTAAAGTCATTAAGCATTAAGCTTATTTTCCCCTTTCAGGGAAAGCCTCCGTCAGATGAGCATTTGATGAAGATTTGCAGTAATGTGCTGCGCAGTAAGTATCCTGGCTGGAACAGCTGAGCAGTTCTCCTTTTTGATTATAGACGGAAAAAGCTGGAAATAGTGTCAAAAACACGAGTCGCCGTGTTAAAATTGGGGTAGGACATCGGCAAGGTCAACATTGTTAAAACTGACCTACGCTAGATATGATTTAGTGAGCATTTGGAGTCTTGGCTGGTATTATAATTTGCTTTTTATCGTCATGTTATATACTCAAAAGATTCTGAGACACTTACTCCTGTAGCCGTGAGGGTAAGTAGTACTACAACCAACACTTTGCATAAATGGTCCCTTGAAGAAAAACTACCATAATCAAGCTCTTATGGTATATTGACCCCTGAATGCAATGTCATTTTACCATTTCAGGCAAATGTTGGGAAATACGCTGTATTAACAAAAGAATTCCTTGGATATACATACACTGCCCTTGCATTACTGAGATGTGACTCATTAGTTGTGCTGGTGTCTCATCTGGGAGTACAGAGAACGTTATACAAAATCATTGCTCCAAATTTGCATTCAGTGTTGTTAGTGGCTAGTTAGTCCAAGGAGAGAGGGGGGTAAAACTCTATAAAAATTTTAATATTGTTCTAAATATATATTTAAATTTTAATAAACTTGTGAAATTAAGCATTTAAAGCACTGGTGTTACATCTCTGTTTGCTAGATCAGCTGCCTCAGTTGCTGCAGACAATGGAGCGGCAGGATTGCCGGCCTTGTGAAATGACACGGGGGCCCCCAGGTGAACCGGGGCCTCCTGGTTCTCAGGGCCCCGTGGGGCCCCCAGGCTATCCTGGCAGGACTGGCTCTCAGGGTTATCCTGGGCTACCGGGCATGCAAGGACCCCAGGGCATTAAAGGTAACACATTCGTTAAAGGGAGGCAAGGACTGGACGCCAGTTCGCTGTAGTTTTGCCCTGTACGTGAACTGACACTCGATCCTCATTTACAGGAGATACCGGATCAAGAGGCTTCAAGGGGTCTAAGGGCGAAGGTCACGTTGGATTACCGGGTCCACCTGGGCCATTAGGTGGGCAATAATGTTTAAACTTTTACATGTGATTAGGGCCACACAAATGACCTCAAAAATGGCAGAGGCCCTGCATTGTGAAACAAGGTATTTTCAGGTTCCAGTATTCATGAATGGATTGTCTTATAATTTAATCATGAATATTCCGTCGTCCTGCGACCCTGAATAGGATGGATGGATATTCCATAGTCATTTTTTCAACACTATTACATTTTCATGACATTTTTGAAATTGTGGGAAGAGGAAAATATTTGCAATCTATATATTTTATCAGTTTACAGAAAAAGTATTGCAAACTAAATTTACTACTAGTATATTCATATCAAGAACAATATTTCCATATCCCTGTATCTGTGCCAGATTCATCACTCCAGAAAATTGTCAGATTTTGTATTTGGATATTAAAACTGTGCAGCTTTCATAGCAGTGATATCTTGATCTTCGTGGTGTTAGGTCTCCAGGGTTCTCCTGGTCAAGATGGCGAGGGACTTGCTGGGTCTCCGGGCCTCCCTGGCCAGGCTGGCCCCCCCGGCATCCCAGGAAAGCGGGGGGCGCCCGGTCCACCCGGGGTGTGTGACATGTCCTCGTGTTACCAGGCTTACAGCTCCAGGGAAAACCGCTTCAGTAAAGGACCCAACTTTTAGTGCACGCAGAACCGGAAAGAATATTGCGACTGTTAAGCGTATGTAAACCGTTGGATCAAAGTGAAGATGAGTCATAGCTCTCCGTCATAAATGGATACGTTTATTGTATTGAAAACCTGCTGTTGATGAGGGGCTTAGTATTAAGGAAACCCAAATGGCTTAAGTCATGTACAGAGTTGTGCACTAACTGGAACACTGCTGCAGGGGAGAACATCTTGCTAGAATATCTAAGGCATTTACTGTATGCGCAGAATCTATTCTAGATTACTTGTGTGTCAGAGTCCATCCTTCCTCAAGTGAAGTGAGTGCATTTTACTATCTGCTCGCTTTCTGATGTTTTTGGCTTTTGGTCGAATTTTAAAAATACTGCTAGTATACAAGTGACAAGTTATTGATGTTACAATAACTTAAAATTAGTACTGATGTGGGTAGACGTCAGACCTTAGAGTTTATGTACGTAAATATCAAGTTTAGAATAATTAACTCTTTTTAACATATTGTATTTACTCAATGCGATTTCATGCATAGGTGAGATTCAAGTTTATTCTCAGGTATTATGATATCAAATATGATAGTGTTTCAAGATCTCCTAAAATCTCATCAGATACATTTTGCAAACTTGTATAAATTGGTATTACTTAAAATTCTTTCTTTCTTTTTTCTTTTTATCACGATTTCATTCCGTTACTTTGAAAGTCAGGTCTAAACAGAAGGTCTTTAATGATTTTCAGATTTTCGACATTTCTTAAGTCAGGAACTCCCAAATTAGTCATTAACAATGACCACTAATCCATGATTAAACAAAATATTTTGTGTGTCTGTCTGTGGGTGGGAGGTCAGGGTGGGGGACGGGGGCTGGAAATGATCTGTCGCCCTTATATTTTTTTGATAATTTGAACACTGTATAGTCCCTTTACGAAACCATGTGCCCCTAATGTAACCCCCTGCTGTATCCTACAGTTCCTCTCTTCTTTTGTCAGCCATAAAACAATAAGAGATACTTTCTGTGGTGTGAAGCATTTAAGAGTGTACTTTGCATCAGTGGCATTAGCTGGTAAGACAAACTCATATCAACAAATAGGATTTCGATTTAATCGGTGTGCCTCTGTTCCATAGCGACGCAGCTGGCAAATTATTACAAAACAAAATGCAGGGATGTTAGTCTTGTACTCGAAATGGGCGGCATTGTTTTTCAAATATCTTGAAGTTTAATAGTATTTTTTTCATTATACCAAGCTATGGCGCTGAAGATACATTTAAAAAGATTAGTAGTAAGACTATGTATATTACTACAAATCAAGGTAATATATGTACCCAACACTGTAAATATAGTTAAAATATATTATCTACTAAAACATTATTGACATCAGTAAGAATACTCCACTACTCCAGCTTTTGTATATTGTCCACAATAAATTGACACCTGCACATTCACCTTTTAAAATGTGAATTTCAGTCATAAAGAACATAATTTCCTATAAAATGCAATGTAATGTAATTGTATGAATTTTTGTTATTTCGTGTTATGGCGCAGTCAGAACGATGTCAATCAGATTTCATATCTACATTCTGATAACCAGGTTATAAAATACTACTGCATAACTGATTAACATAATGGTACAATTGTCTTGATGACCCCATAAACTGCTATTCATATCATTGGGGAAGTGGGTGAAATGAGCCATACTGTAGCAGGTTTTGTTCTTCATTTGTGAGGATCTTTTTGTGAGTAACCAGATTGTTTTGAAATGCTCATTGTCAGTTCTGTGCAGTTGTAAAGAACAATATAAAATTTCATATAAATATCTATTGGGGAATTCTGATTTTTCTTGTGAGGAATCGTAATAGAGGAAAAGGTGTCCTGATGATCCATGATAGAAAAAGAGTCCTTTGAAGCATCAGGATTGGACCTCAGAGGCAGTCTAGCTTGGCCTGGTGTTTCCCAATCGGGTCTGCAAGGACCCGCAGCTGGTCCACATTTTTGCTCCCTCTGAGCCTCTGCCAGACAGTTCACATTTTTTCTCCCTCCCAGCTAGCAAAAATGTAGGCTGTCTGTGGGTGTTTCCTCAGGAATTTCCAGTATTTCCTCAGGAAGACTTTGACGAGAACCCAATCTCCTGGATGAAGATCGTCCTGTAACGCAGAATTTACTGGGAGACTACTGGGCTTTTGTTTTTCCTGAGTGCGCAGTAGTTTATTCATCCACTCTACGAGTGTCGTTTCTCTGTCTGCTTTTGTCATGTCGCTCATCTCTGTGACCAGAGAAAAAGGTCTACCATGTACTATTTCAAATGGGGTGAGGCGTAATTCTCATCCATAGTTTTACTAAGGACAAACATTCTGGCCATGGTCTCCCTGTTTCTTCCATCGTCTTTCTTAG
>JABFEB020000033.1:12685184-12696438 GCA_019775895.2 Stomatorhinus ivindoensis | reverse complement strand
GAAAAACACTTAGTCCTTTATGTACACACAAACATTCACACCCGGTTGCTTACGGCCAACCTCAGCCTATTATTCTCAAGCTCTGTTTTTATGTATTTCCTTACGGCGAAATATAACCAACTATTTCCTTACGGCGAAATATATCCATTGTCTCACCTCGGGGCTTCATCATAAATTTTTCGGTCCGTCAGGCATCACCGGTCGTCGAGCACAGTTCTAACCACCGGCCTGGTCCGAATTCACGTTCCAGGTCTTGCTACACCTGATCTCCGAGTGGTTGCCGGCAGGCTTCGGTGTCGCTTCTCTCGACGCTCAGGTGACGCCTTCAGGATCTTTTCCAGTCACTGCTTTGTGAATCCGGCTCGAAGGACCAAAATTTTATGTTGGGGATAGAAGGAAAACCTCCACCCCGTTAACCCACAGAGATGAGACACGCGCAGTTTTACTTGCAAGGGTAACCTCACCTTTGTAGTGAGAGCTACGAAAGTTCAGTTTCCCTGGTCCTTTATTTATACATGGTGATTAACAAGCTTGCATACCACGCTCTATACGTCTCTTTACATTCTCCCTGGGGAGTGAGTGAGAAAGTATAAATAATATCCTAAAAAGGAAGCACATCCTCTCCTGCAGCTTTTATGGTTACATGTCAAAGAAACAGAGAACAGTATATTGCTGATTATACAAAGTGATTATAAATGTAAAAATTTCTCTCTAACAGTCCCTCCTGTTTATCACGAAGAATAATCAGACATCAGTCATTCACGTTTTGCCTTGGCACTTTCCATGAATCACATCACTTAGACTACATCTTCGTCTCCTAGAGACACCTGGGCTAGAGTCACATACGCTATAGTATTAAGCATCATGTCATTGATTATGGTCTTGCAGCATGGTATTATGCATATAGATAGAATACACAGGAGTAGTACCACAGACTGCCGCTAGGACAGTCAGGATCCATTTTATCCCCTTGGTCGCCATTCTAAGGTTGAGAGCAGATCAGTTGGTTTCTTCACCGGGTTGAGACGTCAGTACCCTATTGGTTGCTGCGCCTTTGTAGCGGACTTCAACTGCTACTCTGTCGGCTCCTGTAAAGGTTTTATGATCTTACAGTGGCTGCACCTTAAAGTTAAAGGGTGAATGTTTTTTAGATATTGTTCACATTTCTTAACCAAAGGGTCCCAAAAGGGTCAATAAAAACTCCTTAATCCACCTTCTAGTCCTATGCCCCATGGATATCTTTGCCAGTCAGAAGAACCACAGGTTATTCCACACACTTTTACTGAAACTACTTGTGACCAAACTTAGGATAAACAGCTGGAAGATGAATAGATGGATATTGACTTTGCCCTGGGGAGGCACAGCGCTTACCAATGGTGCCTCACACCTCTGGGATTGGGGTTCAAGTCAGGGTGCTAGGTGCATAGGCTGTGCTTGTTCTCCCTGTATCATTGTGCAGTTTCCTCTAGGTATGATCTCCCCCCACAGTGCAAAAACATGCTGAGGTTAATTGGAGTTACCCATGGAATTGCCCATAGGTGTGTATGTGCGTGAATGGCGTGTGAGTGTTCCCTGCGATGGGTTGGTGCCCCATCCTGGGCTATTCCCAGCCTTGCCCTCGTATCAGACAATGTGGTGTGGATGGTGAGTATTACATAACCATCATATGGAAGTCTGATATGATGTGTCATCTGCTACGTTCCCTGCTTTGTAGTAAAGAAATACAGTAAGGATAGGTTGAGCGTTCTGCAGGACAAACTCATGGAACCAGAATGCAAATGTCTGTAAATGTTGCTGGTGCTATAGGGAACTTGGGAAAATAAGAAGATTAAATGTGTTGCTAATATCTTGGCCTCCCTGGAGTATTTGATGATTACTTAAACAAGAAGGGGGGGGAGAGAGTGGCTGTCGCAAGACAGTCTCAATAAGAAAGCACATGTTGTGCTTCAGGGGAAAATGCAGCTTGTCTTACATCAAACATAACACATGCTACAAGCTCCTTACTAATTTAAAAACCCTAATCTGCAACACAAATCACAGATGTTACGTGAAAATGATAACAATATAACAGTTTGTGTTTGAAAGAGTAATAAAAGAAAATGGATACACAGTGTGTGTAGGTGTGTGTGTGTGTGTGTGTGTGTGTGTATAGATAGATAGATAGATAGATAGATAGATAGATAGATAGATAGATAGAAATCACATCCCTAAACAGTTTAAGTACTGGTATTTTATTGCTCCACAAGCAAATTTAATCCAATTACAAAATATATAATACAAATTTGGAATCATGAAAATGTACTGATAAAAAGGCACACACTTTGCCATTAGTTTTGACTGTTTATACCCTGCTCAGCTACAAAATTCATGGCGTTAACATTCTAATGCCTAATACTAATTGTTTATTTCATTTTTTAATGGGTTAAGATAGAAGAATTGGAAATACTAGTGTTACATGTTTACCAGCCCCTGTGAGTTTATGAGAAGTTGAGCAATCGTTGGTTGACTCACATATCTACGGAACAAGCACCAGCTGTGTTGCTCTATAGATGCTTCATCTAACTTGAGACCCATCAAGACAGAGCTAAACAGCTCGACTCACTGTAAAACCTCACAGCTTCTGAATCAGCATTGGTAAGTTCATTATGTTGGGATTTCTGTAACGATATTTCCAATGTAAATTAATGTTTCATATAACAAGAGGAATGCATTTTTTTCTTTTGACAGGCTGTAGCTATATGTACAGCGATGGATTCTGAAGAGTCTGAGGGTGTTACGAAGGGCTTTGCAGAAACCACCAGCGCTGATTATGTGATTCTGTGTGACAAAGTGGACGTCAACCACTTTGGTTCACAGTTCATACCTGCCTCATACTACTCCTTATTCCTGTTCAGCCTGCTTGGGAATGGACTGGTTCTATATACCATGTACAAGTATGAGAAGCTCTACACCGTGACCAACATTTTCCTTATCAACTTGGTGGCCTCCAATTTGGTGTTCTCCTCAAGTCTGCCATTTTGGGCTACATACCATTTCTCCAGCTGGGTCTTCGGGAGCGCTCTGTGTAAGCTGGTGGGTGCTGTCTTCTTTGTGGGGTTCCACAGCTCAATACTGTTCTTGACGCTGATGACCGTTGACAGATACCTGACTGTGGTTCACCCCGTCAGCACCAGTAAGCAGAGGAAGAATGCATATGCTGTGATGTGTTCTGCAGTTGTATGGTGCGTCAGCATCCTTGCCAATGTGAAGGAGTTTGTTGTGCTAGATGTGATCGATAGTGAAGATTTTGGTTTGCTCTGTGAAGAAACTGAGCCTTCAGTAGAATTCTTTGCCACATGGAAAGTCATAGGTGACTACCAAAATTTTGTGCTGTTTTTCTTACTTCCCCTTGCAGTCATTCTTTACTGTTACGGTCGAATAATCATGAGGATCATGCAGACGAGGTTGAAAACAAAGTATAGGACAGTAAAAATCATTTTTGTGACAGTAATAATGTTTTTTGCTTGCTGGACACCTTACAATGTAGTTGTACTGCTAAGAGCTCTCCTGATTGAGGATGCTGATGAATGTAGCCAGCATCTTGACTATGCACTCTATATTACTCGAAATATCAGTTACCTCTACTTCTGCATTAACCCGGTCTTCTACACCTTTCTGGGGAAAAAATTCCGGAATCATTTCTATAAACTCTTGGCAAACCATTCTATTTGTTTACACAAACAAATAATAAGTCAGAGCAGTAAGACTAGCTCTCAAAGGACTATGTGTGAATAGGTGTTTTCTCATGATATGAATGCATACATTATTTGCACACAGGTTATTTCAATTACAAATTTTTAATGGGTCATAATTATGTATTATAGTAGAATTCAATTAACTTTATTTTAATGTACAACGTTACATGTGCAGTGCTCAAATTCCATATAAAAATAAAATCTTCAATGCACCGAAAGCTGCTCACTAGATTTTCTCACTTTAGGGGCTAGTTTATATTCTCCATAATTATACAGAAGTAAATTAGCATTGTATGGTGAATGGATTTCAGACAATCAGATCCTCACAAATGAATAATGTACAACGTACATCACAGTAATACTTAATTGACTCACATTCTCAAATAACTAATGCAACTCTCTTTGGGTTTGTCAACATGGTTGGTAAAAGGGAAATTTTTATTGAAGGATAATGGGTCCAGTCTTTGATTATCTTTTTTTCAGTAAGTGTAAATTAATTGACTGGTATCCTGTCTTGTGGCCTTTGCTCTCTCGGACGGGCTCCAAGCTCTTTATGATGCTGTACTGGAGAGCTTTCGGTGGCCAGATGACTGACACTGCGCCTAGAAACATGAATAGTGAAGCAGTGCAAAGATGAAGAATCATAAAAATACATGAAAAATCCATTTGTTTTAAATAGAATTAATTGTATTGACTGTAAAGAAGACCCTAAATAAATAGTCTTCTGAAAAAAAAGTTGTGGCTTTTTTAAGATAAGATACATGAAATTATTTCTGAAAGTTGTGCCTTAAAGAAATAGGTTTACTGCATGTGAGGCCCCTTGTGGGCTTTAGGGAGGTAACAGGATAGCCCCCCCAGCACCACCCCCACTCACTGTTGTTTTGGGGTATTTTATTTTGTTTCTTGTGCCCTGTTTTTGTAGTCATTTTCACTGGGTTATCTAGGCACCCAGGGCATCGACGGGGCTCTCAAAAAGATTTGCTCCAGTGATTCTGTTAAACCTGCAATGAGAGGAGCTGCCCAAGTGTGCACTCTGTGGTAATTGCTGAAAGAAATGAGATAAATATATAGGTATATGTATTTTTTTTTCTAACTGGGTGTTTTTTTGCCACATCTGTGTAGCATATGCAATCTTTCAGTCTTTCTTACCAGATAATTAGTTTTTATAGTTTAGTGTTTTTTTTTATCACTACAGCCATAAACTGCTCAGGAGGCGGCGAAAGTTTAAAACTTTTGGATCTGTTACAAGTGATTTTTTTTTCTAAATTTTTCTCTCTGCAAGGAATGATGCAATAAAGTCAAGGGGGCCATATTTGCCCCACAGAGCTACACAGCGCCTCTGCTTCACACATTCACTTTATCTCGGTTGTCCGAATAATTTGAAACCCCGCGGCCGCCAGCGGCATCGCTATCATTCAGACACACAAGGGTGGAAGCTTCTAGCGCGGTGGTTAAATACTTACTGCTTGAGATTTACTGGTTTCAAATCCCAGTAAGAGCCCTCCAGTCGTGCCCTTGGGCAAGCTGCTACACCTGAATTACTCCAGTAAAACACCCAGCTGAACAGGTGGACTGAAGGTGATTTGAATAAATGCAAATGGGAATGCTGAAATGGCTTCTTGAAGGGTGGTACACAGCACTCTAAGGAAAGTCTTACTAGTCAGCTGTATAGCCACAACATGCTGCAGACATACATCCTATCTGTATACAGGATTTAAATACAAACAGATGGGGAGGCTGGTGGGTTGATCCTTCCAAAAAGAGGCTGTTGATTTTACGGGATGCTAAACCACTGTTCTTCTCCATTAGCCCGACTCCAGTGAGCCATTTTTGAGATGTACTGTAGGTTGCATGCGTTTTTTTCTAAAAAAAAAAACCAAGATCATACATTTTTTCCTGATGCACTTTAAAAAGTGGAAAGTGTGTGGTGCAGCGGGTTGGGATGCTGTGCCTCAGATCGTGGGGGTTGCTAGCTCGACTCTCAGGGTAGGCAGAATGATTTTGTTGCTGGACCCCTGGACAAAGCCCCGCCCCCAATGACTTTAGACTTTACTTTAATAGCCTGGAGAGAGGCACTTAATCTGGCCCTGCCTTCTTTGCCTGCTTTGAATCACAGTTTCTGTTAATAAACGAAACACATTTTTCTTTTTCTGCACATTTCCTTAATATGCCATGCTTTACTTAAAGCTAGTGTACATAATGCATTATAATGGTTTATACTGATCATTATAATACATTATACATGACATTCACAGAGCATTCATAATAAATGATAAACATGGCTATAATGCCTTATACCATTTTATAAATAGTTGTAGCTGTGTTTATAATACTTTATGAATACATTATAATGCGTTATGAAGGTATCTATAATGCATTAGGAGGACTGCTTTAAGTAATGTGTTATTAATGTGTTATTCATTCATAGCAGCCACCTTTTAAGGAGTTTCATGTTAATTTATTGGGGCTATAAATAAACAATAGAAGAAAATTAAAATAATAGAAATAATTATGTGGCTTGAAAACTATAGTGAAAGGAAAGAGTTTACAGTGCTGTACCAGTCAGCTACAGAATGGGAAATATTTACACAATTTCCTTGTTCCACCACCGTGACTCTAAACTGAGACATGATAAAGAACATTTTCCTAGGATATTTAAAGTAAAGGAGGGAGTTCAAGGCATTGAAAACACGAGACACCCTTAGCAGAAACATACAGGTTATGTTTCATCAATACATTCTCAATTTACATTTAATCTTTTTATTAAAAAAAACCTATACCCAGTGGTGCTACTTTGGGTGACCTGGTTGCCTAGAAACAGGTTCGTATTGGTGGGTGCCTATATACTAGGTACTACAGCATAGTATGTAATTTAGTGTAGTAGTAAAGGACATGAAGGTTGCTGGTTCAAGTCCCAAGTGAGACTTTGCTATAATAGCCTTGAGTGAGGCACTTTATCTAAATTCTCCAGTGAAATATGTGGCTGCAGAAATTAGGGAAAAGCCTGCTTTTGAATCATTTATCAAGCATGGAAATCTATTGCAAACCTTGGTTGCATGTGCAATTTGCTATAATGTTAAGCCTTTTTTAAACATATGTTTTTGTAGAATTGAACAGAATAATCAATAGTCATCAACAACATCAAAAGCTTTCAATGGTTTATTCCAAAACCTGCGCAGGCCATAATGGACTACTCTATGCATACTCTATCCCCAGACAGCTATAAAATGAGAGCCATGTAGCTGAATCAGGTAGGAAAATTCTGCTGAGCTTATTTGCACCCGTCATTCTTAATGCTTCCTCAACTGCTGTGTTTTTTTTTTTTTAAATGTACCGTGTCAGCCGGTACCTCTTCTGGCAGTCCCTCCCCTCTAACCGTGCTCTTGCTTGTCGCTGGGAGCAAAGGAGGCAAAGGAGCAGACAGGAGGACCTGCGGGGACAGGAGAGCACGTGGTTTTTCAGGAACCAACGTTAGTCTGCGGCAGTTTCTGCCCAGAGGGAAAGAAACACAGCTTCTGTTTAAAAGTCAAACGCTTGCTGGAGTCATCAGACATGACTGAACCTCAATGTCACTGCAGGGGCATCCCAGTGATCCCCCCACCCCGAAAGATTCATCAGCTGTGTTATGTCATGTGATTCCCGGGTTTACAAATCGCACTGACTAGATTTTACATTGACTGACACAAAAGTAGTTCAACAAATCTGTCGTTAAAGATTATCCACCAGCAACAGCTGCTCCATCTGTGCTGTTATAACCAAGAAAAAACAAACAGAAGACAAATAGATGGAAATAGATGAAAGAACTGCAAACGCTTATGATGCTTTATAAAGGTTAACAAACTGGGAATATTTTACATGAAAAGGTTATAAAAAGTTCATAAAACACCACTGATGCTTGACCATATCCATATTTACACTGTAGACTAAAGGTCATAAAATCTCTATTTCCTAGCTTGATGCATTTCCACCCTCTTGTTTTTAAAAATATTGAATGCCTTTCATAAGGTGACTCACGCAGGCGTCTGACTCTCTTGGGCGTCTATGAAAATATGCACACATAGAGGAAGTGGAGTTCACACTACCGATTCCATGAATATCCGGCTTAACGACGGCAAGCGTAAAGTGGACACCCACTGGGCCACGCTTAAAACTTTGCTCGCAGGTCCAAGGGTGGGAACAGGAAAATGGAATGCGTAGCTGCTTTTCCTGCTGTAAATTTAATGATTAATGTCGACCTAAGCAATGTAACTGCAGCAAAAAACTTAGAAGACGCTTTCAAAAGCATTCCATCGTTAAGCTAAAGAAAGGCCAATTCACCGACATTTTAATTTAGATTTTTTTCTGTGTTTTAATGTACATTTTCTTTACTTGACTGATGTATTTTGCTTAGAGAATGTTGAAATGCGTGAAAAAAGAATGCAGGCTTGGTCTGAAGTGACAGGGGTTTAACGATCAAGCGCCTTTATGTGGCAATGTGTGCATTATCAAAAAGTGAAGTTTAATTGAATAATCGACTAGAATAATGGCTTAATTTAGAAGGACCTGGTAACAGATGATATGCTTGCACATAGCAGATATGTACATAGTGGGCTGTCCCTGGTGAAACGAGTCAAAAATGAGTGCCACACTCAATCTCAAGGGGCCGCTTTCAGTCCAAGTCTTAAAACGCAATGTGTAACTGCTAACGTCCACCCATAATCATCCCCCGCCGCAAGAGTGACTTAATTATCCGCCAACCTGCGTGGGGAATTATTACACGGGGCGGCATGAAGGTCACATCCTGACAAATTGCGGGAGTGTCTTTCCCAGACAGCTTCGGATGCAAGGTGATGAATCAAAGCTGAACAATAATGATCTTGAGCCCTTTAATGACAAGGAAAAGTTTGAGCTAATAATGACTTCTGGGGGAGAAAAATCAGCCAGGCTCTGATTCCAGAAAAAAAAAAAGCTTAAATACATGACCCTCTCTAGCTGTGACAAAACAAATGTGCATTCTTGCATGCATTTCCAGATACACTTGTAAAACTGATTGCTTTGTGAGTACCTGCCATCCATCATTTTCAGTCAGTCGCAGGCTGATATTGGCTTATTGAAGGTCGTGCCTTAGGGGAATTGTAGGGACACTGCTTATCCCTCTTTCTGTGAGCCAGCTTAACGTTCAAACACCACCGCAGGGTAAGACACATTGTCATCAGAGGGCCATTCCTCTATCCACCCCTCGCTTATGCGTCTCTGATGACAGTGTCTGCGAATAGGGGAGTGGTTTTAGTGGTTAAGGCATTGAGCTTCCAACAAGAAGAAGGATTAGAGAGATACTCTGAATGTACTCACTGGGATTTACTTGAAAGTGACCTGGACTCATAGGTGTTACTTGTGGGATATACAAAACGGTGGTGTTTGTCCGACACAATGTTTTTCAGGATTTATTTTTTATATATATGTGAATAAATGTGTAGGGAGAATTCAGTTATCATCTAACCAAGTGACTGATGGGAAAAAGACTTTTAACCAATGATTTCAGCTGCATTCATATTAATGAACATATATAATCAATATTGAAATTGACAGGTAGCATATAGATAGTTACAATACAGCAGGTCAAACAGGATAATGCAAGAAGACGGATTTGACCCAGTCACTTAATGCAGTTGTTCTCAACTGGGGGGCTACAGCCCACTAGGGGTCCTTAGTGAGAACCGAGCGGGGCCACACAATTTATTTGAAAAATTGAGAAAAAAATGAAATCGGTAAAAATCTTTATGGTATATCAATATTTTTTTCAAATCAAGACATATTGACATACCTTAATTGTGCTTTACAGTTACGTCTCTATTATACTTTTCATAGAAACCAAGATATTCCTTTCTGGTTGTAAATAGCACAGGAGCTTTGGTCATGACATTAACGCAGAATCCCAGAATGCACAGCTAAAAGCAAAGCCTTCAGTTATTGGTGTCTCACGGGGAAGCTGGTGGGGCAGAAAGGGGAGGGGTCATTGTTATTTGGTTCATGTTGTTTTGATACATTGTAAAAAAATAACATAATTTGCAATATGTGTTTTATTTTGCTGAAGGCTAATAAATGAAACGGAGGGTCTTTTTAGTCATTAAACGCACGTTTAATGGTTGTCAAGCTTCTGATTTTAGAGGCATTTGCCAAATAGGTTTTAGATTTTGTTCATAAACATTCACCTTCTGTTTTGAGAGCAATATCATAAACTCAGAAAAAAAAGAGTGCTGGTAGACATAGTGGAATGAGTCAGGCTCAAAAGAAATTATATTGTTTAGCAGCGTGACCAAATTAAAATAGTTTTGTCATCATTGTAGAAAGCATACAAGTGAGGCAATATCATAATTTGTGTGTGGGGGGGGCAAAAATGTTTTCTTTGACACGTGGGGTCCTTGGATAAAAATTTGAGAACCAGGTTCTGTCTCTGTCCCCTCCAATACTGAAAAGACAGTGATGGCCTTTTCTGGACTACAATGAATATTATGTAATATTACTGTGATGTGACATAAAACGAGTGACCAGATTTCAAAGATGAAACTTTAATTTTAAGAATGCAAATCCTAATCACAACTGTAAAAGTACAATTAATAATATATGGTTTTACAACCTAAATTCACATAAAAAATATAAAAATATTTAAACTTCATTGAATACACAATAAAAACAGGCGAAGCCTCGCACCCAGCAATGTCGTCAGAATTCCCAGAGTCCGTTGCTCAAGATTACATCATGTGTTGACTTTGCTTTTTCTTTCATTACTTTAATACGAGAAAAATGAATAATTAAAACATACACAAATATACACTAAATATGTAAATTTGTTTGTCTAATTTGTATTTCTTTGGGTACCATTATCCAACACCAGCAGGCTGTATTATGCATAAAATAATATATATTTTGGTTGTCAGAATCTTATTCACTTTCGCATTAAAATGTGAATTGGCTTTGCAAAGTATTTTAAATGTTTTTCAATTCAGTTTTTGCTCTGGGATTTATTTCTGTTCTCAAGGGCTTTCCGGTGTCATGCGACAAGAAAACAACAAATGCCTCAATATTGGAAGCCACTAAAATCTAATTTCTTTCAATCTTTTATGGCTATACATTACAGTGTCATGCTTCAGGGGCAAAACTCAGCCTTCGAAGTGGATGAAAGTCAGATGCAGCTAACAGTCTCGTGATTTTTTTACGTTTCGTTCCCTAAGAGGGAACTGTTGTGCTGCCACCGAGCAATATTTAAACTTGCTTTAATAAACATGCACAAGACTAAAATAGGTCAAACTCTAAACTGCAGTGAATTAGTTATTCTGAAACCCCAAATGAATTTCAAATGGATAATAATTGGCAACATTCAAATGAGTAAAATACAAAATTGCATGCCATTTTTCAGCAAAATACACTATATCCTGCTGAGGTTGACAGTTAATTCACTCTTCTAAAGGCCTTTCCCTTTTTCCTTTGTTATCAAGTGATGACAAAAGGATGGAGCGGGGGGGGGGGGGGGGGGGGGGCCA
>JABFEB020000033.1:12659054-12673192 GCA_019775895.2 Stomatorhinus ivindoensis | reverse complement strand
ACATGTTCCTTCTGGTAACTGGTTTTCTCACACTGTCCAAAAACATGTGGGCAGGTGAGTTGGTCCCCCTAAATTGTCCATTATATGCATGTGTGTGTCCATTTCTGGGGCATCCCCTTGCCTTGTGCCCCAGAAATGGATGTAATGATTTTTCATTTCCATCTTTGCAAAATTGACCTGGTTTATATAAAACCTATAGTCGAAATACAAGCGGTTAGGCTAAATATGTTTCGAAATTGCCTATTATTTGCATGAATGTGTGTGCTTGCACCCTGTAATGGACAGGCATTCCGTCCAGAGTACCCCTTACTTGTGCCCCATGTTGTCACCCCCCCTCCCCCCACCCCCCTGAATCCATCTGGAATAAGCAGTCAGGAGTCAGTTTATCCAGAATCTTGGCTTGTTAGAAATTTATCAAAAGTGATAAACAGACAATAATCAGAAAAAGGGAAACAAGGGGGGCTTTGAACACAGCAGCAAAGCTTGGAAAGTGGGTCAACTGCTGGTCTCATATAGCAAATAACCACAGCAATCACTGTTGAATACTGACTGGCTGTCTCAAGTGTATTGCTATGGATAACAGTGAGATATATGAGCTAGGAGGGTGTGAACCATTTTCTGTTTATCAAAATTTCTGAGAATGAGTTCAAATAATTCTCAGCCATTCATTCTCACATGGGACATGCTGTTTGCCCTCATTTCATTTCAAATAAGGACCTTGAGAGCACCATCCTTGAGCACTGACTACGTGCACCTCAAGTTATCTTCATAGAGCAATTTCCATACCATAATTGCCTCTGCGCATAACAGCAACAGCCCATGGTTTTGCACCTCTGAGTGGTTAGCATGAAATGGGTCTCTGTGAAGGTGAAGACTGCATCCTGCTTCATCTCACCCAAGTCTTTCCAAGCATTTTGCTATTCTTTCCCCATTTCCCCCCTCCATAATCCATGAACCATTATCTCAGATCAGTGTTTTGGTAAAGTGTACTGGAGTCTTGCATCTTGTGGGTGAATATAAGGCTCATTAATCGTTAAATATTTGGTTTGTATAGCGATAAGGAACATCTTGTGCTGTGAACACATTTATAAATACAGAAGCCTACAGTAGTTACTAAATATATCTTAAAAACAAAAGCTAGTTTCGAAACTAACATTAGGTTGTTATACAATTAAAATACAGTGGTACCACAGAACTCGAATTTAATCCATTCAGAACTCCGGATCGAATCCTAAAAAGTTTGAGTTGTGATCGAATGTTCCCCATAAGAAAAAAAGGAAAACCAATTAATTGGTTCCTGCCCCCACCCAAAAAATATACCTATATATGTTTTTTTAGCATTTAAACACAAAATGAACTAGATTAAACAAGAACAGCATGTACTGTACTAAACACATCTAAGCACATTTATCAAAACAGTAATTTGTAAAGTAAGAAAATAAATGTATCCAAACAATGGGCTTCATTCACCAACCATTCATACGAACAAATTTGTTCTTAAACCCCACGTACGCAGTTTTTTTTTAACGAAGATTCAGACATTCACCAATGTTTTCTTAGCTGAATTTGTTCTTAGCTAAGAACAGAATTTACGCACACTCAAGACCATTCGTACACACATTTGAGTAATGATAGTTTGTTCAGAATAATCGGTTATAGCAGTTTTGTTCATTCAACAGTTCATAAAATGATAGTATTTGAATAATTTACAAAAGTAATATATAAAAAATAAATTTTATATTTAAAAAAAAATACATTTAAAGTGTAAAAATTATTTTCATGGTAGTAATGGCGATCATGCGGATTATAAATAGCCTACGTCTGTTTCTGTACATTGGCCTTGCAATCAAAATGGCATTTCTGTTACTTCTTGAAGAGCTTGCCAATCATGCTCTGAGAAGGGAATGCGCATGTTTGAAGATCATTTAGATTTATTTAACTTTGCTTAGATTTATTTAGATTTATGTAACTTTACTTGCCTTAGTTACCAAAGGCATTGTCTATAAATTGCTGTATGTACTAACTAAAACTAATAAACATAACCTGTAATAACCTTCATATTGTTCCTGTGTAATAATTGAGTTTCATCAGTGCACAGCAGTGTATGATAAATCATACTGGGTATTTGACAAATAAGCCTGCCAAAATGACGAGTATCCAGTTAACTCCGTAAACCTCACCTTTCCACAGTGAGCGTGATTTATAACTGGGTGAAAACCAGGGGCCACTCACATGCTCCATGGAGGGGTGCCTTAGCAGTTAGTCGAATATTAGCTTTTTGCTGCTCCACAAAATGCGCTTGTTTAAACCTTTTCAGAACCATATCCTTCAATAGAAAACATTATTCCATATACTGCACTTTAAGGGTTCATGACTTACATGCAAGGACAACCTTTGGCCTTGTAATCATCAAAATATAATTCGCCTACTCACTTCCCCCCCCCCCCCCCCCGCCGCATGCTTTTGAAACTTTGACCCACCGTCTGACACTCATGGCACATCACTGGTCAAGAGCAGCATAAATATTCCCGAATGTTTATCAAGTGGAAAAAGTCTTCTAAGATAGCATCTGTCAAATTAGGTACTCATTCATGTAAGTTGTAGGATAAGCAAGTTTTGTAAAGTTCCTCCCAGTTCTCCAGACAATGTAATGTCTGCCTTTGCAAATTGCTGGAGCCATTAATTATAGATCAGCAGAAGCTTGTTGCTGGCTGAGGTTCATTTATATTTCAAGCTTGTAAAATTTGTTGGTTTTATAGTCATTTGGCTCATTTACAATGAAGCATCGTCCTTTCTTACTTGCCATTTATCACTGTATTTATTAGTGCTTTTTTGTGTTGTAGTAACTTACCGGAAATTTTGCAAACTCGGCCTCCCACCCTGAGTAAACAACACAGAGAGTCAATACCTATTTTTCTATAAAAGGCTGAGCCTTTAGAAAGCATACAAATAACACTCAGGTGAACCATCTGGTATCAAGAGAATTGTGATGACACAATGACCCAGGCCACAGACAGAGTGAAAACTGAATATTTGCAGCTGTAATAGAAGGTAAGAGATGAAGTCCCCCACGAGGCCTTGCATCCCTTATCTTATTTTCAGCACGGCCTGGCCCATTTCTGACTGGAGAGACAGTGGAGGGGCATAGGGAGACCTCTGAGGCTTTTTTCATGCACGGTATAGTTCATGTGGTACCATTGACAGCCTCAAAGAAAACCTCTTCCTTTGGAGCTACTGTATAGCGGAAGCCCTGCTGGCCTGCCTCCCGCTACTCCGCGCGGCCATGTCAGCACAGGCTTGCTGCCTGTAATAGCTCCTGCTCGGCTTTTAGGTTTGCATTGAGCGTGATCCATTTTTCATTACAAGTGTGTGTTGAATGTAACAGTGTAAATGCTAGCATAAAAAATTCAATAGAGGTATCATGTTAGTTTAATTCTGTAAAATGGTTACTGTAGTTTATTGTAGTGTTGACAAAACGTTTCAGCATTTCCCAGACTATGCAAATGGACTCAAAATAGGCCAAATTTCATAGTGAAAAAATAGCAATAATGAAAGAATAAGTACTTTTAATGTGTAAAATATATATTAAATGATAACTGTAATTCTTGACTGTCCTACACTTGCGCATTTTATATGGTTTTTGGATAATTTATTAAACAATTCAATGCTCAGACTATTTTATAATATGACACTGTACTTCAGTTCTATTAAACATTTTAGAAGAAGATATAGTTTCACATTTTAATCAACAGACCAAAGCTCAAGATCACAAGGGTACCATGGAAAGCCCTTTTTTAGATTTTAGAAGATCGGTCAACTTAAAATCAAAATGTATCATTGGGAAAGATATTCAGATGTAGCAAATCCAATATGAAAGCAAGAGAAGAAAACTTAATTTCAAAGCATGCTATATGCAAGAAATATATTCACTATTGAATGACCTGAAAAATATTGCTCTTCTGGTTTATGTGATAGAAGCCTAGAGTTTCAAACGTCAAACTTTCATGGAAAAAAAGCTCTCTGGTGTTTCTTAATGGGTAGAAGGATTAATTAGGGAAGAGGGCAAGAAAAATGGGGGTCATGGTCTGCAGAAACATTTCAAAATGCCCCCTAAATAAAATGACTGATAAGCGAGTATTTTTAAACATATTAGCTGCTGCATTTTGAAAAATTCTAAAGGAGTAAAAACTGCACAACTTTATTAAAACAGTCCTGAAGTAGCATACCTGTGTAATCCAAATGAGTACTTCACACAGGGGCATTGGGACCCCCCCAATAAACAAACAAACAAACAATCAAACAATTAACAGTGCATTCCTGCTGCTGGGTCCTCCCCGCAATATCCGAACACCGCTGCCCACACACACTAGGAGCAATTTAGTGATACTGATTAACCTGTACCATGCACTTCTGGTTGGGCACAGGAGAGTACTTGTAGGATACTCAGGCAAACATGAGTAAATACCACACAGATGGGCATGGGCAGGAATCAAACCCACAACCCAGGTATGAGGCATTCGCAACTACCCACTGAGACACTGAATAGAGATACAGAATATATTTCAGATAAAGTCACCAGTCTATTCATGAATCTGCCCTTCATCTTCTCCTTTAAAGATCAACTCCGTGGTCAGCTTATGTGGTACAATTGATTTGTTCATTTTCTGCAGAGTGCCATATTTTAGGATGAGTGTTAATCACAGCACTAGGCACAGGTTTATAATGTGTAGAAATGATGAGAATATACGCATTGGTATTTATTTATTGGGACAAAGGATGACAAACATTCATCAAAGTAATATTAACTGCAGAGCATAGCTAGTAATGTATGGTGTAATAAATCACCTTGGCTCCTTCATTTTCCACACTGTACGCCTTTATCATTTTTACACAATTGGGACTCTGGGCTCTCCACGTAAGATTGCCTGAAGCGAATAAAAAAAAGCACAAACAAGCAAATAAATCTAATCCTAATGAGGGCTGTACAGTGCTCTGGGGAAACATTTCTGTAGTCCGATGACCAACGGTGCCAGGCTTCTCTCTTACGTTTAGCTGAAATTTAACAAACATGAAACAAACACCAAAAAAAAAAAAAAAAAACATAAAAAATCATCCCGGATTGTGGATTGCGAGGTGCCTGGTAAAACTTAGTGACGTGAATTCTGACCTGCATGAGGATGCATTCAAATGGCCATGTTCACCGTCTGGTGCACCTGCCCGCAGAATGCAAAGCAAGTTCCACAAAAATGCCTCATCTTGCTCGTATATCGATCCATCCGTCTTCTATAACACTTAGCCACTACACTGCAGTGTTTCCCAATACAGTCCTTGGGGACCCACAGATAATCCACATTTTTGCTCCCTCCCAGCTCCCTGCTGGTAGGGAGCGGAAATATGAACTGTCTGGCAAAGATTTTGGAGAGAGCAAAAACATGGACTAACCGTAGGTCCCTGAGGACTACATCGGGAAACACTGCACCACGGAAGCATGGTGATCCTGGAGCCTATTTCACAAAATACAACCCACAAGCTATGGGACACTTTGGATGAAAATAGACTGTTATTTAGACTGTTTGAATATTAGGTACATACGTTTAATTAAGTATTTTATTTGCACACAACCGATTCAATCATAAAAATAATTCAGTAGGTTTGCTTGAATATATGAAGCAATATGAGTAGGACCCTTGACTACTATGAATCCCAGATAACCTTTGTTTATTTATTTATTTTTTTTCGACAGTTATGCATCTTGTACACATTTTCAGTTTGTTTTGATGTTTTGTCCCGTATTCTAGAATTATTACTATGTTCTACACTTCACCTGTTTCTGTTCTCCTTTATCTAATTTGTTGCATGAAATTTCCAGCCAGTCCACTATCTCTAAAGCAATGGATGTGAGATGTAGACATCGCACGTTGTCTGTACTGACACTACGGCTTCTTTAATGTCCATGATCTTAATATACATATAATTTCTAAACCATCACATTTGATGTTACCTACATGACATTACAATGACTAAATGAAAAGTATTGAAAGCATGAAAAGTAAATGTCTATATATAAATAATATACATTATATATAAAATATCTGGAGCCCCAGTCAGCGAATGAAATTCCATATCAAAATGACTGATTTTGATCTACAGTGCCAACGTATTCACGTGTAACCCTCATTTATTACAGACTCTCAAATATGCAATATAATTTATTATAATGCAGAAAGGCTTCAACTGTGACTGTACAGTGTTCTCTCCTTTGACATGACTTCAAAAGATAAACCCAAGGCTATCTTCCGTCAAGGCTATGACTTAAGCATATGCTTTAGATCATTCTTAATGAAAACAATTTACTGAGAGCAGCTGCAACGTTCAGGTCTGCAGTGATAATGACTTCTGGAGAAAAAATGGTTATGTCAGGGACTTAGTAGTGAGGGAGTAGCACAGGCAGCACAGGAGAGTCGGGTAAAAACATACACCTGTGGGTTATATGCTCCTGCCCTTAAGCAAATTAGAGACCCTTACTGCATAGTGTCAATTTTTCTTTGGAGCCCAATTTGAATAACGTTAACAGCAAAAGTTAACAAATGCCTAATCATTTATACATCAGCCGCAATTTAAGCTCACACGCATAAAATTTTATTGCATTTATCGCATTATTAATAAAGACAATTGTCAATATTTGTTTCTTCTCACCAGCAGAATTCAAAAGGGCATTTAAAGTAAATCTCACAGAACACGGAATCTCTGCATTTTGGGGCTTTTCTTATCAGTCGTCTTGTTTAGGAGTTCTGCTGTTTGCGCGTCTGTGGCATTTAGTCCAGCTTGCGGGAGTTTTTCAGAGACTGCAGGCTCCTGCATTTGACGGCGACTCACACACACACACACACCCAGAGTAGACAAAAGCACAGCTTTGGCAGGCATAAGGCTTTTCCTCTTCACTTTACGGAAGCCTCTGAGCATGCAGGAAGGTGGGTTTGAGGCATGGGTTCAGAGCAGTAAATGCTTGGGTTTTGGATGTAAATTGTGAAGCTTTTTGGCCTGCTTGACAACAGCTGAGATGTGGATGGGGAAACGGGCGGCCACACATACGGATAAATGTTCTACCCACAGCAGATAAGAAGACCTATTCATGTTTAGGATTGCTTCATTGGAGAACATATTTTTGGGATAGATATATACATTAGATCTTTCACGATGACTTTGCTCCAAGGAATTCAGTACTTCGAATGTTTATCACAAACAGGTTGTCCAGTTGCAAATTTTTGAAACATGCCAAATAATGATTTTAAATGGTCATGGAACTCAAAATAGTGAACAGTAACAGTAAAATGATGGGGTATTAAGTAACTTTTGCTTAAGACACATCTTTCAAAATGGATCACCTGCCAAATTTTCTCTAACTTAAAATAATTTGAAGTGAACAGTTTATTAAAGGGAAAAAAATCTATATGCAATGAGCAGGTTCTTTGCTGAAGGCTCAGACTGATCGATAGTTTAGATTTGTTCTACTAAGCCTTCTTCTAGTTTGTCAAATGAAGTCTCTCATTTACGAAGTGGAAAGGAGGAAACTACACCATTATGTTCACAGGCATTATTAATAAAGACAATTGTCGATATTTGCTTAACACTCTTCTCACTGGCAGAATTCAAAACTTCTAAGTGCATTTAAAGTAAATCACACAGAACATGGAAATTCTGCATTTTTGGCATTTCTTATTAGATTATTTTAAACAAATTACAATATGAGTTGATTTATTAAACATATTAATTCATTACTTGGAAAATTTGCCTTTAAGTTACGATTTATGTACCTCTGTCAGATACCTGTCACTCTGCTGCCAAATCAGATGGAGAAATTGTGTATCAGGTCAAATCAACCAACTTACTGTCTGGATGATTAATTTGATAATTTATTATATCAGGTCAGCAAGGATGATACTAATGATGTACATTGGAATTTCCAATGTGAAATATGAAAGAGGTGGATATTTCCTTAAGATCATTACTTCAGCATTTTATTACATTGAAACTACAGGTGTTTAGGTACATTTTCCGTTTAATGGATGGAATGTAGGCAAAAGCTTGTGTATGTTTGTCCAGACCATCTGAAGCAATATTCATTGCAAAAGACAGGATTATACATTGTCTCCAAATTTTGCACACTGTTTAACATAAATTTTTGTGGTATTTTATTATACAATGCTTTGTTCTTTGTTAAGCATATTTCAGTGTACAGGGATCCCCCGCTATAACGCAAAGAGCCTAAGCGCGAGAAGGTAAAACTAGTGGATAGGCTTCGGGAAGAAAAGCGTTACACGGACGTCGCACGCCACCATGGCTTGAATGAATCGATGGTACGCTACATCAAGAAGGATGAAAAGAATATAAAAGAGTCATATCTGTTTTCACTTTTATATGTTCCATTACGTATACAGAGAGGTGTGTGCGTGTATACACACACACACGCACGCACGCACGCATTATATAGCCTATTATTATTATTGTTACTCATATCCTTACCCCGACATCCACATATAGGCTATGTGTTGTTTTAATAAGCTTACATGTGCTTAAGGCCTGTTGGAGAGGTATTTTAAGACTTAAACTTAAAAAAAAATATGTTTATTTATATGGTCTTTCTATATCACCTATAGCTGATGGGTCTGGAAGGCATCTTCCGCGATAGGCGGGGGATCACGGTATCTGTATGGGAAAGGCGCTATTCTGATTCATCTTCCGCGATAGGCGGGGCATCACGGTATCTGTATGGGAAAGGCGCTATTCTGATTCATCTTCCAAACTCTGACCAATTCCGTTGCAAGGGAAAGCACACTGCATACAAACAAAGTCCATGGAAATTAATATTTTTATTTTCGGTTTATAAACAAATTTGCTAACGCTGTCTATGAATGCCATGTCTATAATAATCTATGAACGGTTTTATAGCACTTAGTAATGCATTCATAAAGCATTATAATGAGGGCTATAACTATTTATAGAAAGACACAAGACATTAAAGCCATTATAGCCTTGTTTATTATGCATTATTAATGTTTTATGAAACTCTCATCAGGAATGCAAACACTGCTATAATGTGTTATGCCTTTTTACAAATACCTTCAAAATGCAGTACAAAGCACCCTTAATTCTTATACTGTCCATTATAATGCATTATGAAGGTATAGATAGTGCATAATAGATGAGAGCTTCATTGCAACTTATGAAGTATAATAATCAACAATATAATGCCTTATGGCTATCAATAGAAGATACTGTAATGCCTTATACTGACCATTATAATGCATTACGAAGGTGTCATAAGTGCATTATTGATGTCAGTTAAAGAAAGTGTTGCCATAAATTTCTCATATGCCAGGGCTCATTTGATACAGTTATTGTTCAGGCCTTTTGTAACCCAGGAATATGGTTAGGTGAAGGATAAACGGTCGGGAGCACTTAAAATCTTCCCACTGATACAAACAAAATGGAGTTTATGCTACAATCCAAACTGCTGCAGATTTACAGCCATTAGTGATTTATTATGGGTATTTTCCAGCAATTATGTCTTATAGCAGAGACAGTAGACAAAATATTTAAATGGCTTTGTTTAACTTGCCCATGTCGTCAAAAAGTTGATTCAAAGTAATACTGAGCATTGTTAGCTACATTGAAAACTGAGATGTGCATATCAAGCATACATAAAAGAGTAACCTCCCATTAAAATAACATACTTCAAAACAATGCATTATTCATAACATATATAAAGAAATGCTTGCAGTCTTCAGTAATTGTCTCACAACTTAATTTTTTTTAAACAGATATTAAGTCTCAACGGCATGCAGCTAATTAATGTCTCAGTATTAGAGTAGCAACCAGCCCATAGCATGCCCCAGTCTAATGCCCCGCTTTGCTGGAATAGACTTCAGGTGCCATTTGATTCTATCCAGTTGTCATACTCCGCCCGTACGAGCCCCGTGTGTGCCACACCCCCTCGCTCCCCCTGTGCAGTCCCTGATGGAAACCACCTGTTGTTCATCTGTCTGATTGTGATCATGCGTTTCTTGTTGGTTTCCTGTTAGTCTGTTGTATATACAGTAGTCCGCGTCTGAGTTAGTTCCCCAGATCTGTCATTGTGATGTTTAGTGGCGTTATCCCGTTTGTCTGTGAATAAACCCCGTTATTTTGGATAATCCTGCCTCTCGTCCTCTTGGCTGCTCAACGCCACCTGCATCCAGGCACGCTTCACATGCTGATCGTGACACCAGTCAGTAGATTCATTTATTTTGGTGGTTGTGTAATGGCTATGGTGGAACTGAGGTCAATTATAAGGCAGGGCAGCTGGGTTTATCTAGACCAGGAAAATTACTATGAAAGATGACTTTGGTTCACTTACGTATTAACAACTTTGTCAAATAAGCAGCTACTCCATGGATTTCATGTAATTTTCTGACCAGAACAATTAAATTCAAATTGCACACATTCTTGTGGCATTTTTGTTGAGTAACATTTCTAATTCATGCATTTGCGATATAATTTTACTTTGACTGAAATATTTATACAATTTGTTTATGTCATACATAGATATATGGATAATGGCATAGAATAGTAGCCAGTATTTATTCTGTGGTTTTTGTGTGCTGTGCCTCATTCCCTGTGCTGCCTGCGATTGCTCCCTCACAACCCCCTACTGGAGGATGGCTGGATAGGTGGGTGGCTTTTATCAGTCCCTGCTGTGAGCGTCTTGTCTATTATCCTTTTGTACGTTTTGCATTTCTTAATATTGTGTTCTTTAGTTTGATGTCCCCCACCTCACACACCCTGTTCTTTTGCTGAATGGTATACCAAGGGCAATCCTTTCTTGAAGCATTTCCTCTAAATCAGCAAATGCTCTTTGAAGTGAAAGCAACAGTCTGTCACGTATAACGTTTATATAAAACCCAGAGAATATGACTGACAAGCAAAAATGGCATTTTGTTACACAGCATTGCATCACACACACATATATATACACACACACGCACAATGTAATTTTCTGTGCACAAGTACAGAATTAGAAAATGAAACGGAGATTTACTTTCTAGTGGTGGAAAATTTTGACCAACAGATTCATTATGAGTGAATCCAACCGAAAAAGAATTGGATTACTGTAGCTTTATGCACTGCTTATAGTTGCTTATTTCATTATGTGAGCCATCAGCAGTCTTTTGCTGAGACTCGAGGTATTAACTGAAAAGCCACCAGCATAAAGAGGTTTTATATAATCCACTTAGATGATATGTGCACCATAATTGCTTTGTGGATAAGACAAGGATGGGGATTAAATGTGCTTCTGTTATTTTGCTCAGGTCAGTCAAGAGACGATGCTGTGATTTGCTTTAATATGCACTTCATGAGTATATATTAGTTTTTTTTTTTAAATAGTAACTGCTAAAAAAAACTGTGTGGATCATTGCGGTGGAATCAGAGCATTTAGTCTGGATATGGATGTTAAGTATCAGAAGACAAACAAGGCTAAGCAGCTTCCATGAACTTAATCTCTGTGGACATACAGGAGAGGTTTCTCTGGCTCATACATATCTTGCATTTCCAATTCTAGAAGCAGACCTTTAGAAAGTCCTCTCTCTGTCGCCACGTCGCCTTGCCGGCATCTTATTTGCCGTCCCACTCACCCATACTGTACATCTTCAGAAAATGGCAAGCACCTCCCTTCTTCTCCCTTCTGGAGATTAATTAATTTTGGCCTGTGAGTATGGATTTGCTTGTGATCTGCCACGACAGACTGTATAATAGACCATATGCGATAACGATGACCGAATACAAATCATTTATTGGGAAGAAGAAAGTTTTTTTTTTTTTTTTTTTTTAAAGGAACAGACTCATAAGAGTAAGAAAACCCCGATTAAAGTGCGTACTCATTGTTGGCGAAAGTAAGAGCAGCTGTCTGGATATGGGATTGTCAGAAGGTGTAGTTATTAACTGTCTCTGTGTGGCACGGTCCTCTGTAAAGAGACCCTTTCAGACAGAGACAGAGAGATCTGGTTCATGTTCTAAGCCGTGATGCATCATTTTCACAATCAAACCAATTGTTCTGGCTGAACCTCAATCCCTAAGTTGGGTTCCAAAACGTCATGATCATTGCATTTTTTTTAAATGTAGGAGAATATGACTCAATGGACATAATACACAACTACTCACCCAGTACAGGGCCAAGGAGCGGGTGGGGGGGGGGATTCTGTCCCAGGCAGCCCGGGGCACAGAGTAAGGGAATGCCTGGGCAGGATGCCAGTCCATTCCCATTGTGAAATTGAATGCCTTTGGATTATGGGAGGAAATCCATGAAGCACGGGAAGAATTTGCAAGAGTAGCATACAATAGGGACCGGATTCAAACCTGCAAACCTGGAGCAGGGTTTTAACAGTGTTACCCAATGGGCCACTCTGCTGCTACCCTCTTGTTTCATACCATAAGAGGAATATACTACATTAAGATATATATATCTCGATAGTTCTATGGAGAGTTATAAAAATAAAAAAACCCAATTTAAATATATTCATTCATTCATTCATTCATCTATCTAAATGAATTTCAGTGCAACTGAAATTGAATTACTGTTTTTTTTAAAATCCCAAATCAAAATAAGTAAATAAAACAAAAATCTTTTCAGTAAATAAACTAAGGCTTACTAAGACCTTTTTGGTGCAGTTTGCCCTTTTAATAATCTTCTCTCATGTCACTGTGGTGCCAGTGGACATTTCTCGCCGTTTTCGTTCTGCGATTACCGGAAAGCTAACATGCAGCCGCACTGCCAATTTAAGATCGGACGGTGTGTCCATCCATCCATTTTCTGAAACCGCTTAATCCCAAATGGGGTCACGGAGCCTATCATGGGAACAATGGGCGCAGACCTGAACCAACCCCGGACAGTCACCAACACACCGCAGGGTGCCCACACTCACAGAAATACAGGGCCAATTTAGACTCATCAATCAACCTACTCTGCATTCTTTTGGACTATGGGATAAACCCCGAGCTCCTGGCGAAAATGTGCAAACCATACAGAGAAAGGACCCGGGACCAAACCCAGGACCTTCTAGCAGCGCTAACCAATGCGCCACCACGCTGCCCGGTGGTACAGCCTCAGTTTCCGATGCACTCGCCACCCTGCGTTCGGTCAAACCCAAAAGCTGACGTACGACGTCAACGTGAATAGGCAGTGACATCTAACGTCGAACTGACGTTGTGAAATCAAATGTAATATTACACCAGTTTTTCTGTTAAAGTACTGTGAAGTACTCCTAAAGTAGCAATTCATTTTCCACATCAGCCGGTTTAAATCGTCATACATTTACATCGATTTTTAACAGATTCGTGATTCATCATGTCTAATCATTACAGGAGGTCATTCCTGCCCACAGCAATAATCATCCACAAGGACTCCTCCTTGTTCAGGAAGAGGAGTGTCCTTCTTTCAGGTAATGCACAAGGCAAAATGAACAATACACATTTACATTTCATTTGCACGCTTAAAGATATATCTTTAGTTTAAAAGTCATTTTTATCTAGTAGTTTATGCATATTTGTACATATTTAAATATATTTTTGTAATTGTATATTATGTATTTTGTGTTATGTCTTCCATTATACTTACATCCTGTGTGTTTTGTCATTTATGTGAATTGCTACTGCAGCAAAAAAAGTACTGAGATGAATAAAGTACTATGTATCTGTCACAGGGCGCAGGGTCAGCCATTTACGCCACATATTCTTCATGTCTTCAGACTGCTTATCTTCTTGCAGAAGAACCCAGAGTCCATGGAGGAAACAGAGGTGAAACAGGGAAATCAGGGGAAAAAAAACCCAAATAGAGCAGAAGCAGTGTTCAGAGGTGTGATGCAACTGTGTAACCCACTGAACTGGCCTTTCTTTGTTCTGTGAAAGAATAAAGAAAAACATCAGTGTGCAGCATTTTATGAATAGCTAAATGTAGTTTGTAGCTGGTATTTAAGAAAGAATTTACATTTTTTGCAGTATTTAAGAATAGGTTAAGGAAAGGTTGCTGTCATAAAATTAAGCAATTATCGGCAATTCCAGGTTCCATAAACACGACATTTATTACATCATAAGCAGTTATTGTG
>JABFEB020000033.1:12597973-12639446 GCA_019775895.2 Stomatorhinus ivindoensis | reverse complement strand
TCCATCCATCCATCCATCCATCCATCTTCTGATCCCTGTCTTGGTTATGGCAGGGTGCTGATAAACATGTCATCTATGACAATAATATTATAATGTACATTTATAGGGCTGCATGGTGGTGCTGTGCTTAACACTGTTGGCTCACACTTCTGGGTCAGGGGTTTGAGTCTCTGCTCTAGCCCATGCTGTTTGGAGTTGGCGAGTTTTCTCTTCATCATTATTCCCCCCACAGTCCGCAACATGCTATGGTGAAGTGGAATTACCAGAATGTCCATCGGTGTGAATTTAATGCCAGTAAGACATTTTTAAAAAGTTGGGATACTGACAACATAAGACTGGAAAGGTTCTGTAATGCTGAAACAAATCACATGTCTGAATATCTCACAACTGATTTTGTTAATTGGAAACAGGTCAGTATGATGATTGGGTATAAAAAGGGTCTCCCAGAGGGTCACACTAATGTGTGAAACACTGCGTGGGCCAACTGCAAAAATTTAAGAATGATGTTCTTCAAGTTAATATTGCAAATAATTTGGGAATTTCATCATCCGCACTACATAGTTTTGTTAAAAGATTCAGAGAATCCGGAGAAATCTATGTACACGAGGGACAAGACCGAAAACCAATATTGGCTAGCCGTGATCACTGGGTCCTCAAGCGGCACTGCATTAAAAGCAGACACTATTTTATAGTGGAGATCACTGCATGGGCTCAGGAACACTTCTGAAAACCACTGTCTGTGAACACAGCTCATTGCTGCATCCACAAATGCAGGATGAAGTTCTACCATGCAAAGAAGACACTATATCTAAATATGATTCAGAAATGACTGGTCCAGAGCTCATTTAAGATGGACTGAGGCAAAACGGAAAAGTGTCCTGTGGTCTGACAAATCAAAATTTCAGTTTTTTTTTTCATAAATCATGGACACCTTGTCCTCTGAGCTAGGGACCATTCAACTTATCATTGGACAGTGGAAAAGCCAGTATCCGTGATGGTATAGGGGTGCATTAGTGCCCATGCCTTGGGTAGCTTGTACATCTGAAAAGGCACCATGAATGCTGAATGATATACAGGTTTTGGAGCAACATATGCTGGCAACCAGACAACATCATTTTCAGAGAAGGCCTTATATATTTGAGCAAGACAATGCCATACTGCATTCTGTGCATAGAACAACAGAATGGCTCTGTAGTCTGGGTGCTAGACTAGCCTGCTTACAGTTCAGACCTGTTACCCAGTGAAAACATATGGTGCACGATGAAACGAAAAATGCGTCAAAGGAGACCCTGAACTATTGAACAGTTGAAGTCCTATATCAGGCAAGAATGGGACAACATTTCACTTTTAAAACTCCAGCAACAGGTTTCCTCAGTTCCCAAATGTTTACAGAGTGCTGTTAAAAGAAGAGGTGATGCAACACCGTGGTAAACAGACCCATCTCCAAACTTTTTTGAAACGTGTTGCTGGTATCAAATTCAAATTGAGCATATATTTGTCCTAAAACAAAATTTCTCAGTTTCAACATATATTATGCTGTTTTTGTTCTATTTTCAGTTAAATATAGATTTATATTACTACATTGCTTTCTGTTTTTTGTGCATTTTATACAGCTTCCCAACTTCTTTGTAAACGGGGTTGTTTATTTATAATGGGCATAAATGTGTTCGTAGGTAATAATAACAACTATATAGTTTAAGAACAATTCTGGTGTATTTGTATTTCATTGCATTTATTTACTTAGTTGATGCCTTCATCCAGTGACATACAATCAAAGAACGCTTGGGGACGGAGAGTAGAACCAGCCAACATTCCCGGGGCAGCTGAGGTTAAGGGCCCTGCTTAAGTGCCCTACAGTGATATTATTACTCTCCCGCAGGGGTGTCAAACTCAAGTTCTGAGGGGCCGGAGCCCTGGATAGCTCTTTCCCTGTTTCACCACGAATGATTCAGCTCAAGAGCCAAGTGCTAATTAGCACAAGGAGTCGAATCAGGTGTGTTAAATGAGGGGAAACCAAATACTGTGCAGGGCTCCGGCCCCCCAGGACGGGAGTTTGGCACCCCTGATCTACTGGGTACGGAATTGGAGTCCTCAGGCCAACCCTACACACCGATTTAAAGATAGAACATGAAAGGGCGATAACGTTATCTAATGGCACATGAGCTGGATTGCGGTTAAAAAAAAAAAAAGACTTTTAGGGCCACAAATGCCCACAGGCATTTTGCACCCCAGAACAGTTTGGAAATGTTGGTTTCAAGCTCCTGCCAAAGTCCAACTAATTTGCCCATGATGAATCCACCCCCCGCTTGTGAGACGGTCACTTAATGTAATACAGTAACATTAGATTCTTAATGACTTTTTAGGTCTCACAGGTAGTTTAGAGGATAATAGTAATCATATTTCAGTCCAATTGCTTTCTCATAATGGGAAAGATGTGTTAGGGTGACTTATTACAGGCAAAGCCAAGTCTCCAGTGATGTATAATAAAAAGAACAGGAAAGAATTAGGAGTGGGGGGGTCCAGACTGGATTTGCACGCTGCCTCCAAGGAAACAACTGCAATCAGCATATGGTTTAACAGATGTAGGTCTCAAGGTGACTTTGCAATAGTGAGATTTTTACCGCCTGAGGTGTTTTTAACTATCCTAATTACACCACAAAGCAGTCGCTGCATGCTTTGTTTGATACATTTCGTCGCAAATAACCTCGTCTTTTTCCCCCTCCAAGGAGCACGGCTAATTCACTCAGTAGGTGTTCGAAAGAGTGGCTGGTTTAATCACTCCTGTTAAAGGCTCACACAGATTACCTGTAAATTAACTGAAATTACATTTTTTTAAATAACACTGTAAATGCAAGAGTGATAATGTTCTGTTATGAGTGCTAAGCATTTTGTTTGTACTAAAAAATACATAATTTTCTCATAAAGTTCATGCAAATTTCTCTTGCTTTTATCCATAACATTCATTACTTGCACACAATCTTGAGGAACTGGTTATATTAGTGTATATGTTTTATATTTTGGTGCTTTCTAAAGTATTTTTATAAATTGTGTTGAGTGAAACAGGTAAAATAAATATTATTCTATTCAGTCTTGGGCAGTTCACCTAATAGTTGCAAGTTTTCAAACTGACATCTGTGACCACGAACACAGGAAAAACTAATGATGAATATGGAAACATGCAATCCGTATCAGCCTGGAACACAGGTAACCCTCACATGGAGCAGATGGGAGAAAGCTAGCTAATACCCAACCCGCGTCATATTCCATTTACTTTAATGTCTTTCCATTTTCCCTGCCCTCGGAGTCGAGCTTCACTGCACCGTGTCTCTTGGTCGTTTGACGACACACTCTCACGCGCAGGATTTTGCAGTTCAGTGTAAAATAAAACACAGAGCAAGAGCGGTGACCCACAGTAAGTAGCAGCATGACTCTCAATCAATCGAGGTCCACATTGAAACTGTTATTTAGGCCTACATTAATTAGCGTATTATAAAGTTCGCGATGCAAAAGGAGGTGTCATTTTAGGAAAGCCAAACATTCTACTGAATAATGCCACAGCTTAAATTCAATAAAGGAACTGTAAATCCTTGCTGAATGATCCTAATGTTTAAAAACTTTTATATGCATGTAAAAATACATTGATGATATCAAATCATATCACAAACCAACAAATTAATTACTGAGCAACTTTAAAATGTCATGGATAACGATTATGAAAAACTGGATTGTTGTTTTATAGCCAAAGTAATGCATGGTTGAATGCAGCACTTGTATATGAAACTGGAATCTGCTACTTGCACATAAATCACAGAACTACTTTTAACCATTAGTGCTCCAACACATCACCTCTGTATTTTAATAAGCCTCAGGTAGTTATAAATTCTGATAGATCTCCCACATAGCAGAGGAGCTTAGGATAACAGTCACCAGGGAAAACTCCCAGAAAAGAGAGAGAAAAAAAATCACTGGAAGACAAAAGAGAGAGAAGCGGTGAGAAGCCTCTGGGGAATTAGATTAAGCAGAGATCTGTAGGAAAGGGTTTCCGTAGGCTGCTTCGTAGGACACAGCACATGTGCCAGCGAGAGAAATGCGGAAGGCATTAGAGAGAGCAAGTGAGGCGGGAATGGCGTAAGACTAGGCTGCGTGCTGAAAGGCAACACCGTTAACTTTTTACGAAACTAGGAAAAATCTGGTGGGTCTTTAAAGTAGCACTGCGCACCAAAGAAGGAACAAGAGGGAGGGACCAGGGCACTTCGCAGCGAGACAGAAATTGCCCGGGTAGAAACTGGAGATGTCGGCTATGAAGTGTGACAGTCAAAATGACGTCATTCGCAGTTAAAATGTCACCCACGTTGTCTTTTTACTGTTGAAGAATAATCTTAGCCTGAGCCTTTAGATTGCACTGTTAATTCACCATAACAGAGCTTATGAGCTAAATATGAGACATTTATATGAGCTGTCCGTCTTGTTTCAAGTATATTACCATAATGAAACTGATATGCTTTCTGCACAATATTGTAGCTTATATTATATTATATAATATTATATTATATTAATTCTAGTCTCTGAGGACATTCAAGGAAAGTTACAGGAATTCACACATGGAATGACTTGTAGTCAAGTTCTCCTTACTGTGTACTATGCTGCCCTTAATGCCTTTTTTATTTTTTATTGTGCACAGCATAATAACTATAGCAGGAAAACCTTTAGCAACCATGTGGTTATATTTTAATATATATATATAATGATTAGTATAATTAATATAACAAATTTCATCCAAAAAGACTCAGAACACAAAAATGAGATATATAGGGGTAGCTAAAAAGTAATGCTAAGAAATGAGTGATGATTTGTGAGTGAAAAATGTAAAAAGAAAAAACATCTATCCCAAATACATGGCTGGATCTTTTCAACAAATTGAAATGGACAAGTTTATTTTGCCCACAGATCTTCTACCCATGCATGTGAACCAAATTTAGGTTGTTTCTGGGTGATGACATTTTTATTTCTTTGACTTTGTGCCAGCTTGAGGAGCAGAGGTCTACCACAGAGGAATGTGGCATGTAAGAAATATCGGGATTGAAACAAACAGGATTTTATTAAGAGAAAAAATGGATAAAATCATGAGTGAGACCCTTTTATGTTTCAAGTAAAAAACAGTGCAATAAAAAAACCTAATAGAATACGGTACTCTTGCAGAACACGCCTTTCAAAACCGTGCCTCTGTACCACAACCATAATCAAGCCTAAAAACTCCCAAAAAACTACCCAGGTGACCCTATTTAAAGCAGAACAACCAAGCTGTCTAATGAGGGTCAGTTGGGTTTTATTACCTTAAGTGTTCATTGGCCCAGGGCCAGTGATCAATTGCCATGGAAACATGACTGCGCCGTGAATCACTCACACCAGAGGTATCTGTAGTCCTCTTTCATCTCTAGTGCACGGCGTTTATATGAGAAGCTTTTGCACTCCTCTCGTCTCTCCAACTCGCCTTTAATTGTCCGCATTAATATTTTAAATCACATTTAATCACAGGAGTTTAATATAACTGCGTGAACATTCTGGCAGCGTTCTCATAAACCGCGGCGTCTCTGTGTAAAGATATCGGTGTCTGCAGAAATCCATCAGTACGGATAGGGAAGCGTACACATCATTCTGACCGCCACTCTGGCTTTATTCCGGTCCAATTATCTCTCCCCCCGTCGCCACACTCCTCACGTACTCCATTCGTCTTTAGATATTTGCTCTTTGTCATGTCTCGCTGTACGCCGGGAAGTGTCCAGTGCTGATTTCAACCTGCTCCTCTAACTACAACAATCATTTAGCATTCCACCGCATTGTTATCTCATCGGAGCTGCTTCAATACCACCTACTCAATCTGCCACCTCTACCCTCTGGCAACAAGCTACCAATTTCTAAATAGCTTCAGGTTACATCTCTATTATCTTGGGGTGTCTTTCCCTGATACAGAACTGTACCTATGTGGCTAAACCACACCCACCCCCCAGCCCAAGCTGCCAGGCTTCCTGGCCATATTCGCTTATATAACATTCATTTGACTGTCGGCCATCCACTCTCCTCATCCATGTCTGCGGCCCCTGCATTTCCTCTTTACTTTTCCTCCTGTTTCTTTTGTTGTTGCTGTTTTTGTTTTCCCTCCTTCCTCCTGTGGGTCGGCTCTGCATCCTTTCCAGAATCTTCCCCAGGGTAGTCACTCAGCAGTTCTTCCGCAGGGACCACAGCATTCATCCTGACAAGAGCCCCAGTTCTCAGCGTATTCCCTCTCTTGGCAACACAGATTTAACGACCCCCCCATCCCATTCTCCACCAAGACTGGCAAAGCGACAGCTGACAGTATCACAAGAGGCCACCCTGCCCCTGACTTTTCCAACATCCCTGCACCTTTTGCTGACCAGCACTCCGAGGAGTGCTCCTTTATCCCACACTCCGGTCGCCCCTAGAGTTCACACCAATTATTCACTTCTGCCATCACCCCAGCAACTTGCCTGTCGCCAGTGTGATATGTGCTACGCCATGTTTTTCCCAGTTAATTGTTAAAAAACAAAACAAAAAAAAAAAACTCCAAATGTTCTGGGAAAATAACAAAACTGTGAATAAACAGTCACAGATAGACAAAGCTGAAATTAGTGATACTGGTTCGGTGAGAGCTTGAATTGGGCCATATCTGCATGCGGGAGTGGCCTTCTGTGTCCTACGCTGTCACAGTAATTTAAGGGTTTTCATTAAGATGTCATGACTGCAGGCTGCATGCCATGCTTGTCACTCACGGAGCATTTGAAAACAAAAATGAAGAGAAATAAAATGAAGGACTAAGGTTCAGAATTGGAGTTTAGAATAAGACACAGAAATATTATTTGAGGCATGATGTTTTTACAGACTCAGCAAAAGTGAAACATATAAAATGGAAGATTACAAAAAGGATGAGAGGTTATTTCATGGCAAATCTCTTATTAATAAATGCAGTTAGCATTAACATTACTCCTATTAGGATACTTATTCTATAATATTTTCAATTATAATACAACAATTTCTCACATCACTTCACAAGCTCCTTAAATCAAGCTAATTCTTTAAAGGTGTTTGTTAATCATGGATACATCGTTTGAATCATTTTATGAGGATGAATCCTAGAACTTGCTGGCTTATTATACATATATTATTGTATAGATCAGTGAGTTTGATCCCTTTTGATGACAAAAATCTGATTACAGCATGTTGGGAATTAATGGTGCTGTTAGATGCATGTAGATGCAGAAACCCAGTGTGATCATATCAGAATCAGAATCAGAATCAGAACATCCCTGCTGAACAAAAACCGTGAAAATTACTAGCCAGAACTGATGTCTGAATTACCTCACAATGTGGGGGACAGCATCAGTCTGAAAGCATGTTCTCACACACCATGTCTTACATGCAGATTGCCTTAAGGTATTGATTTACTCTGATATATTGCTGCGATATGGAGGGGGGGGGGGGGCACATCTACTTGATTCCTGTCCTTGTGATTGTGTGGGATTCACAAAGGTTTCTTGGGATTCATATGCGCGAGTAACATCTCCAACTTACATTCTCCTTCAGGTTCTCCCTGCCTTACCTGTAGTTACAAATATCATGAGACCAAATATCCAGTAACCTGGATTAAATTCCTGATGTGTTCCATTAGACCATTAGCATTAAAATGCCTCATATCCAATTTTCTTTTAACACCATAGTATAACAAAAAAATTTTTTAAATTCTACCTTACATGATACTAAAGGATATTTTAATACATGCCTATTAATGCATCAATGTACATTATTTCAGGCAGCATTGTCAAACATTTCATTGTTCTATACTCAGTTATAAGCACTGAAAAATACCTTTCATCTGCACAAATATTTTTTTCCGGTCAGAAAGACAGAGAAATATTATATTTTGAATGTTCCACAACAATACTCAATTATAGTACAGAAAAATACAAAAAATACAGTTAAGCATAATTTTTCCCAGTCAATTTAAAATCAAAATTCTACAAAAAGGCACATAGGAGTGCTATCTGATTGGACACTTTAATCAAGGCCAACGTTACATTCTACTTAGCTAGCTGGTTAGCTACTTCATAATCTTGGCAAGTGGTACCATGGCTAGCAAAAAGAATCAGGCTTGGAAATTTAAGATAATAACAGTGCTACCTTCTCTCTGTCTCTTTGTCTGTTTAAGATGCGTGATTTTTTGGTAGCAGACATAAACACTCTATAATGCACGAGTTAGAACTCATTTAGCCCCTGATTTTAGCAAAACATTACTAGTGCATCTCAGGTACCAGTATACCAGCACAGCAAGTGTCCAACTAACTACTGGAGCCGTTGTTAATGCACGAAGAAGCACGGTCATTACAGATCAATGAATTTTTTTGAAGGCAAGTCTAAGTCCTCTTGCGGACAGAACTATGCTGCTATTGAACTTAAACACTTGAAATGTTCAGATAACATAAAAATCAAAATTAATTACAGGATGAATTACAAAACTGTTAAGTATTAAAAATTCATTAAAATATTGCTTTTTTCCTATACAGTTCAGTAGTTTGCCTTTTTGATGGTTAGTTCTAGCTGCTTCTCCATTGAATAACGATAAAAATGAATATTCTGAGAACCCACTGACTTTGTGTAGCAGTCCAGTGTGTAATTAAGTTCCCAAGGTCATAGTTTTTGGTTCTTTTTAGTGATTTTAAAAATACACATTTATATAATCAAATCAAATTGTGGCGGAAATTAAATATTTCTCATGCATTGAATTGTTCCCTAAATAAACATAATCAAATCAAGTTGCCTTGGGGCCAAAGATTTACACCCATAAATTTTAGCAAATATAGCCACTGGAATGGTATGGTAGAGAAGACTCGGGAAGCAGTTGTAGGTACTCCAGAATACGCCAATGCAGGCAGTTGGCTGAGGACATCTGACAGATGCTTTCTTCAGGCAAGGATCTCTGTACGCAGTAAAGCCTCCACCTATGTTGGCCTTAGCCCCTTAAATCTTGCTTTATTTTCCCATTAACAGTCTATATGAATACAAAGTCTTTTATGCCGTTTATGATGCGAATAGAAGCATTTTAGCCATAAATTTTGATTTGTTTACTGGAAAAAGACAATAAAAATAAGAGAAAAGTTTTGTGCTATTTTTTCCATGAAATTATTGCTTATCGTTAAACAGAAACTTTTATGGAGCTGGGATGGAGGTGGGGTATTGCATCAGTGTATCATTCTGCGCCATTAAAGATGCACCTATTCATGTTGAAACATTGATTTCTGTTCAGCTACTAAGGAATTGTTAATGGGGGATGAACTTCAAAGGAATGTATTTCTGGTATTTGTGTTTCTGCTGTGCAGAAATTGGTTACTGCCATAGAATGCATATACGCGCATCTTAGTAAAGTCTGTTTTTCAGCTAGAAGTGAGCAGTTTCTTTTGGTGAGTCATATTTAATAGTAAGCTCTACAACATGATTTGATGTTTGGACTAACACACCTTCCGAAACAGTCAAACTAGAGGTTTATCTTCGCAGAACTATATCTAAATACAACAGAAAAAGTCTGTTTTTATTTGTATGGGATTTAAAAGAGGAGAACAACAAAACAACACAGGTACAGTATAATGCAGTTTGAGAGCGCTTCAAAAATTCAAAATATAATTATATTGTCCATGATGCTGAGCAGCAGAAAGGCTCTGAAAATGTATGGAAACATGAATGAATGAATACGCTTATTAAATATGTCATCTTATCAACTCTATTTTGTCTACTTTAACTTATTTTATATAGATAAATGCGAAGAAATTCCTTCCACTTATGGCTTGGTAATCAGCAAAACCACTACTCTGTCCTAAACCGTAATGGTAAGTTGTAAAGTTTTAAAATAACGTTTTTAAATGAGGCATCATGGGAATTTACTGTACAGAAGTAGTAGCACTTCCGGGCAATGTTTCCACATATCAAAAGATGATGAAGTCTTTACCGTCTTTGGTAATGAATGGACTTTTAAGTTATGGTCTACCGTTTGGGGATTCCATGCCAGTTGTGAATGTGGATCTGAACTCCCATTAAGACATTAGCTTCTTCAGGCATAAGGCTGTGACGAAATGGCCAGCAATATGTTTTACTCCAACTTCATTTTGTTGGACCAGGGGTACCCAACCCATTGATTGTGGCATGTTTCCAGGCTGATCGCAAGATGATTAATGGACAATGTTGGTTTTTTTGTGACCAGCAAAATATATGGAGGAGACACCATTAATGACCCCATTAGCAGCAAAATATACTGTTGTGATTCATTAGTATTTTCTTTGCTAAAGTAGTCCTCATCAAAAGTTTTACATCTTTGTGGGCATCCATTTGGCTGAGAATACAGAAACGTCATTCAAAAAGAACTTTCCAGTGTTAAGTCCCTTTAAGAAAACCTTCAAGTGTTCCAAGCCATTAGGATTCAGAGCAACACCAAGATCCAATGTTAATCTGATCAGCTGTAGCATCTCGATGGTGATTGGCCGCCATTCTTGGGGTAACATCTGCCTTAGATGATGAAACCCAGATGGCTCCCATTAGATTGCTGGCTCTGTCAGGATTTAAGTTAGGTCAGCTGGGCAGTTTTGGAAAAAGAATTCAATAAAATCAGTTAGTTGTAGTAATATGGTGTATTGGTAAGGGTTTACGCTTGAGTGATCTGTTTGTTTGGATTTCTGTCGTACACTTAAGCTTTAAGTGCCCCTTGTCTTTAATCGATAGTTTAATAATATCCTTAGTCCTCTGTTGTTTTAAACCATGTAGTCCATTATTAGACACTAATCAACGGGACACTCTGTCAATGTAAACGTACCGCTGCAGTCAGTTGTAGTTTAATTTGGGCGTTTTGTGGATGTACCATCATTTCTAAAAATGCGGTCTGGGGTGGTGTTTTTACATTTGCAGTAGTACCGAAATTTTGCAAATGAACTTTTCTGTCGTATGAATCAAAACATCAGATAATCAGATAAAGCCAAAACCCAGATGGGACAGGACGTCAAGAAAGAAGGAAACAATCGGAGGAAGTTTATTGAGCAATAGTAAAAATAAATAGGGTGTAATAAAGACAAATGAAGAAGGTAGCAGTGAGAGGAAATAGAAAGCAATAACATTTTGGTTTTCTTGCAGATGAGCCTTCTACCTAATGTCTTTATAGCAGATCACTCAAGCTAAGAGAGGCTGCAACGACTTTAGCAAGGCTCTTATATACTTAGCAGGGTGATTAGTTGCAATGCTACGAGGGGATTCATTGCAGGAAATGCTGGGGTAGGATTGCTTGGCTGTGTGCTGTTTCCTCAACAGCCCCAGAAAGTCGATAACTCTTTTGTTCACAATGATTCCGCAGAATCTCCCAGGCTGCGACTAAAACCGTTTCAATCAGTGTCGCAGTGAGGTTGTTACCCGCCATCCAGACTCATCTCAAGTTGACTGACGGCACTCTTATTAAAGCTAAATGACGCCATAGAGTGAAGGAAGCTACATTACTTTGAGCCTTAGTCTTTTATCAAATCCCATTTACCTCTGTGAGGATGACCTACAAATAATCAGTTTGTAATTGTAGCCAAACAGAGTCCTGGGGTTTTCTCATCAAAACTCACTTGTGTTTGTTTCAAAAGGGGAATTAGGGGCAAAAGTGAAGATCACTGCAGTTACAGACTGTTACCTGAAACACCTTAAGGATGTGCCATTTTAAATGTGTTTGAAATGAAAGTTCCTAATTAAATTCCGAATAGAGTGTGTAAGCAAATTTTTAAGAAATTTACAAAGCCGTAATTTGTATGGTATTGTGGGAAATTTTGTCTATAAAATGTCTGAGTAAACGGGAAGAGTGCTTCAAACATTTTCACAAAATTTCAAGGAAAAAAATCGCACACACAGACGTTTGTAATAATATCTTTGTGGGGACTCTCCATTCATTTCTATGGGGAAAACTCTAATCCCAACATGATAACCTTAACTCTTACCTAGCCCTGACCTTAACCAAAAGCAACCAAACAAAATACAAGACTTTTGGCATTTTTAGTTTTTTGATTGTATTCACAGACTTTGGTGGGGACCTGAAAGATTTATTGGTTGTATAAGAAAAAAATTTCCTTACTTATTTGTTCACAAAATATATATCACATTAGAAACAAACCAGTGGTTTTAAGTAAAACATTAATTTCAAGTAGTAATAAACTGAAACACAAATCATAGTTCACATTGAGCTGTTCTGAGTTAAAAAGTTCACTGACATACAGTCTCATTGGGTGCTTTTTAATTATTGACACCTGTACAACAACATAAAACACCAATTTGCATTTAGTATTGCTTTGGAAGCCAGTGAATATAATTGCAAAATAGCAGGAACATAACTGAATGAGTGAATAAACTTAATAAAAAGCAAGTGTCTGTGTGGATGTGCATTGCTTGTCTATGGACTTTTGCTATGAATCCAATAAATTTTCAACGTTTTCATAGTTAAGCAAGCATCCTAAGACTTTCTGTAAGCACCATAGTATATTAAATATTAAGTATATTATCATTAGCAGGATTCATCTGACATCTGCCTTGTCAACAAGCCTAGTAAGCGATTCAGTTAAGCTTATTAAAAAAATAATTCTTTCAATTAAAATGAGTAAAATCCTAAACTGCAGTCATGAAGTAGTGCTCCCGCAAGAGAGGGATTGACACAAACCTCTTCCCTAGTCTCATTGATGTACTTTCATTGACCAAAAATGAATGCATTGCATTCTGGTGTGGATCGTGAAATGTTTCTGGTTAGATTGTGAAAACTTTCTAATACAGGATGCCATTTATGCCATATTTTCGTACTGGCATGTATAATATATACATACAATTCGTACGCCAGGTCAGGGGTCCCCCAACAGAACGTAGCCTATACTATAGCATATAAGCTTCTAAAGACTATGCAGATGATTGCATTATTACTTTATTGGTAACGTATTCTAAATGTTCAGTCCATGCTACTAATAATACTAATGTACTTTCATTTTCAAAATAAATGGGTTTCTGCAGATTTTGGTTCACAATGTAAATCTATCTATCTTCTTCTGAGATTCAGATTGAGCTCTAGGTCGGTTGGTTTGACTTTTAAGAAATTCGAGTTCTAATGAGTTCAAAAACTGAGGTACCACTGTGTTTACCTGCTACCTTTACCACTTGCGGATTCAGACAGCATGTCACGATATATACATCTGGACATTGTGTCAGTTCTGATGCTGCTATATATAAACTCAGAGATATTGGTGAGATTAAAAGCATGACTGTTAATGAAAAGTCATGCAATTGAACAATTAGCCTTACTTATAGCATAAGAATAGTTATGGATATGATCCCATTTCTTTACTCATTCATCCATCTCCCTGCCACTTACCCATTTACAGGCAGTGGTGAGTATATGACTGAGTTGATGCGAAGTATCAGAGCATATATTAAATATTAGTGTTTAAAGGATCCTTGCAGACTTTCTGACTGATTTAAAGTAATTCCAGTACAAGGGGCTGCCTCATAAAAATTGGTGAGAAGCTCCTAAATGACCTCAAAAGGGTGTCTGAGGTATGCAGAATATTAGAGGGACAGAGTAGGTCAGCCATGATGACTGGCTCTCTGTAAGCCCTTATTCAAGTAATGCTTAGTACATGTATTAGTGAGGGACATGCTCAGGTCAGGAAAAAATTCAAAAGTATGTCCTTATTCACAGGATGCAGAGGTCAGAAAAGCTCTTTACTTGTGTACTGGAAGGCTCATTCAACTCAACAGCAGACATAGATATTTCATACTGTACTGTGCCACCTCTCATTGGTGATATTTGATGCCTTTATATTCTGCACCTCTTACTGTACCATTTCTGTGCTCACTGTTTGAGGGAAAAAAGTATCAGTCACAGATCTCTCTGACCATTGCATATCACTTGGAGTTATCATTTCTGCTATACGTAAATGTAAGTTTCTTCTGTTAAATTCCACTAGAATCAATATGTGTTGCTATGACAAAAACTGTTGTTTTTTTCTCCAAAGAAATATTGATCCATCCTTCTCTTTTGAGATTAAATAAGCATGCTAATGTGTAAACTTGATTGAATTTGATGATATATATATCCAAATGTCTGCTTTCAGTGAAACAGGAAGAATCATCATTAACAGAACCATAGTGGGTCTCTTTACAAATTACTAATTAATTAGAGTCTCAGTTCAGCTCCGTCTGGATCATTCCTCTTTCTTTGTTTTTATGGGGGGGAGGGTTATCGGATGCTACAGTTGTAGCTCTGGTGTGACACGAACAACTGACGAGATGCTACTGACAAAAAAAATCTGCATCTAAAAGGCAACATTTTACGCTTATTACTGTTTAGATGAAAGGAGTCACAACAGGAAGGAAAGCACTTTGTTGCCATTATTACAGGGCTGTTCACAGTAGCAAGGAAGCTTGTCAGTGACTAATGAATATTTTTGTTGCAACTCTAAGGGAGCTAATAGGATATTTTAAACGAATACAATGAGTATGTTCTGTTCTTAAGACCAATTCTAATTTAATTTGAAAGTGGTGAAGTCTTTTGAGGTGAGGCTTATTTTAGGTTATAAATGCTGTCGACAGGCATTCACATCTTGCTGGCCAATGACAACACGTGTCAGTGGTTCCAGATAAAGCTGCATAAAATGAGAGCTCTGAGCCTAAATGGGCAGCCATTGAGAACCCAATAACATCAGTGGCACTTGATGTATTAATTATGAGGTTGGTGTGAGTTTTATTTTCTTTTTTTTTAATTTTCTGATTTTTTTTCAGCTTTTGCTCAGGATTTTCATTCACATGCCAAACATTCAGGGGGAGTGAAGGCCAGGCCACTCTCTCCAGTCACTGCTCCTGGGTTGGCGTCCAAACAGTGACGTCTCCGCTTTGTCTGTCAGAGAGCAGCCCTTCATTCCTGCGGCATGCTCCTGTCAGAAATCAGCTCTCATTCTCCCAGATGCCAGGACATCCTAACATGTTTATTTATCTCCTCAAGCCAGTCTCTTTCTGCACTTCACATCCTCATTTCGAGACAAAGTCGCAGACGTCAGGGTATCGGGGAATATGGGGTATAATTACAGGTAAGGCAGGCAAAACGCAGATGGACAATACAATGACCGGACTGGGGAAACAAACTGAAACGCAGACTAAATACAGAGGACTAATGACGACAACAACCAGAAACAGCTAATCACACGAGGATTCCACATGGGGTTAACAAGAGGGCGTGGCTCACGGAAGGAGAGGACTATCGGTGCAGGACACATTGTTTGGATACATTTATTTTCTTACTTTAAAAATGACCATTTTGATAAATGTGCTTAGATGTGTTTAGTACAGAATATAATCTTCTTGTTTTATCTGGTTCATTTTGTGGTTAAATGCTAAAAAAAACATATTTAGGTGTAATTTATTTGAGGCCAGGAACCAATTAATTGGTTTTCCATTATTTCTTATGGGGAAAATTGGATCACAACTCGAATTTTTTAGGATTCGATCCGGAGTTCTGAACGGATTAAATTCAAGTTCCGAGGTACCACTGTATTATACACCAGGGCTTTGTATTTGGGGCGGGGGCAAAAAAAACCCACATCTTGCTTGCCTTTTGTGTTAATATATGTATCTGATGCATGGATGACGTATAATTTGGTTTACCTATAGGGTACCAACAAACCTCTTTTGCAAAGGTGCAAACTGCCAGCATAGGACATAGCGCAATGCTGTTTTCGTCAATTAACTGCAATTTCAACATGTGCCCTAAAAAAATCAAACTGCGGGGATGGTCTCTTGATAAAACCTGCAGACTGCAACTGTCAGTTGGTGACCATTGCTATACATTATCATGACCTGGTCAACACATCACATATCCCATTTAAACATGTGAAGATCCGTATCTGATACAATGCATCCCATACAGTCTTGCCATGCTCAGACATGCTTCTGCAAAGCCGAGAAATCACTCATCGTCGCTGAGTAGCCAAAATCGGCCCGCCCGCACCGATCGAAGAACTCATATGACTAATTTTCACTGGACAGATGGTTTGGATTGTTGACACTTGTCTAATGAATACATGCAGTTTGAGCAGTCAAAATAGCATTTTTACCTTATTATTTTTCTATTCTCCATTAAATATAATTACTGTGGCTCTGGTAGCATCCTTAGAAAACAGCCTTTGGCGCAGAAACTCGAGAGATGGAGTGTTCAATGCCCTTGCCGGTAGCTACCGCCCATAGTCCCGGCGACAGTCTGGCTTTCTCGTCCTCTAATCTTAACTCCCTCCTTGTTTGACACACAGCTGGTCCATCACAAAAGGGGCACACTAACAATTTCCACTGGTTTTTCAATGTCAGTGTTTCAGCGGAAGGCGGCAAGCTGCTTTTCAAGCTTGCAGAAGTCGAGCTCCAGGTGTTTTGTGCCGGCTGCCAACGATGCATACTGATGAAGTCTTTCTCGATACTCCTCCAAGAAAGTCAATTATTCTGCAAACTCTACACTGCATTGGCCATGTGATTACTGTGTCGTCTAAGGTAATCAAGGACTGCCCTTTAATCCCCTTTTACTAAATTCCACTAACTAAAACTAGATTGAATTTTTTTCTAAACATTTCATCTGCGTTGAGATCGATAGCTACTACCTTTTCCTAAACTAATTGTTTCCTCTGTGTACATAGTTCTAATTTTTGGCAATACTTATTGTGAACACACACACACACACACACACACACATATACACATATGCAGCATATGACAGAACTTTACAATCTGCGCAACTGTCGTAAATGAGGCGGATGCGGAAAATTAAATCAATTGGGTTTTGGATCGGGGTGTAGTGACTAATACTGACCAATTTAAACATGCCTGGACTGGCCCCAGTTCCAATCTTTGATATCAACTCATGACATCACTGCTAAGCACAGAGTCACCACTCTACCGGAATCAGCACTACAAATAAAATAGAGGATAATGAAACAGATGCTGAATCCAATCAATACAGATTTTATATACAAATAGCAAATATAACAAGACAAAAATCCACAGACTCATTAGGTGGGTGTCATGTGATACTAAAAGCATGTCTTACTCAGCATAAGCCTACTTCCAGTTATAAAGGTATATTCTGCAATATTCCAAATTACAATTCATGCTACTGTTTTGTTTACACAAAAACAATCAAAGTCTGCAACAAATATGAAGAGCCACAAAAATCCAGTTGTGGTAAATTTAACTATAACTGGGATCATCTTATAGAAAGATATTGTCATGATATTCTGCCATTTTAGGATCTGATTTTTCATGATATGTTTACTTGCCAACTGCAAAAAGTCACACTGGTCTGTATAGGAGAAACATCAATCCATCCTATTTAGCCATTTTGATTCTGACTGAAACCATAAGCCTCTATCCGACACAACATTTCCTTAATTTATTTTTTGATTGAATGGCCCAGTGAGTGTCTGACCAAGTTGTCAAAATGAACAATAAGAGTCCCAAAATGATCTGTGAGTTTGAAACAGCAATCACACAATTGTTTGTGAATCCACCACTATGAGAAAGCTCCTAATACTATATGTTGCTTCTGTTGTTGTTTTGGGATGGGCAGGTGCTCATATACCATGGTACCAGCTAAAGGGTCATGCAGGATATCAGACAACTGAGGCTAGAACCTCATCTACATTTACATATAATGCAAATTGAATTGCTTGAAAACTGATGTGGCAGATTTCTGGGGTCTGCAAGCTAAAAGAAGATATCAAACCAAGAATGAAAGCCCCTTGGGTGAAGGACAAACATGCTTGTCAGAAATATTGAAAACTATTCCTCCTGCTGTCTTTGGTAATTATATACTGACATCCACGTGAGTTTTGAGATTTGGAATATGTTTTCTGCACGTTAGAAAGACATCAGTTAATGACAGGCCTGATATTTAGTGTTTTCCATAAATCTAAATCTGACTCAGAGTGTCTTTCAGCATTCTGTGTGCCTTCTTATGTGCAATATACTTTAGATCTGAGGGGACATGATGTCTGTTAAAGAACAACAGTGAAATTGTGCTGCATAATGCACTTTAGTTCTTAAATAAGTAACTTTTTACTTTTCAAAGAAATTTTCATAGCTGTATATTACTTGGAAAATCTACTCCCCCAGCCTGTGACAGTGAGTCATTTATAGTCTTCTCACACTAATGATAAAGAAAAACAGAAATAGTATTGTAGCTAGATGAAATGGTCAAAACACATTATCAGCACAGTCCGTGTAGGATTTATCTAATACTCATATGATAGTATGGGCTTTATGGGGGCTAACACTAATTGGCTAGTCACGACATTACACTGTTAGAGTATTTTACAGTTCAGATAGTTATTGGCCATTAAATGAAAAAAAAACAAGTTTGAAATAGTTTTTCTTATGTGATTTTTTTAAACAACAAAACACTGAAGTGAAACTGAGACAGTCACACGTACCAGCTGCACAGGAGAATGTGACACACCCCGGAAATTAAGAATAAAATTTTGTCTTCGTTGTTGAACAAATAAACTCAGGATTAGTTGAAGTGTTAACCCTGGATTTAATTCACAATCACAAACCTGAGGTGAAGCATGTAGCATTAATTAGCAGAGATGGTATTATGAACTTCAGACAAGTTCAAAGGATAATACCCTAGCATATAGAAAACAGTAATTACCAATTATGTTAAGCGGCAATTCCTGTCAGTGACAGCTGCAGAAATATTAAAGAGAACTCACTGGTTATTTTAAGTATAAGAAGAGCCATATGTTTCATCCTTGGGCAAAGATCCAGAAATACTGTTTGTATTGGAGTGAACAACTGGGGAAACTGATAAATGGGCTGTTTGTGTAGTTTCATGATGCAGGATAATACTGCACTGTCAACAATGAAAAGGCAAAACCACAGCGATACAAGTCTGATGGTAAAATTTTAATTTTATTTTGTTTGACAATATGCATTCTACAGGTGTTTGGTTTTACTGACTATTTCAAATGGTTTCTGAGTTCTTTCAGGGGGGTATTCCATGAAGCAGGGTTAAGGGGAAGTCTGACTTATTTTGACAAGTCTGGCTCCTTTAAGTAGGAGTTCCATTCCATCAATATGTCTTAAATGAATCCCCGCTGAGCTACCATGGTAATTTACATCTGTGAACAAGTCTGCTCCAGACCAGGCTAACTGTCTCACTTATTTAAGCATTGTCCCAAAGAACTTCCTACATGTGGGAACAGATCCCAAAAGATCGTTCCGCCAGATGATATTCCGCGCTCTCACTACTCATGTTATGTAATAAATATAATAAAGCTTATAAAAGTCATATCTCAGACTTCCAATTAATTCCAAAATAAAGTAACAGCATACCTATATTACAAAGGTCAACCATGAAATGCAATGACTGAAATTGAAAAAAAAACCCATTAAAATAATATGAACAGGAAGATATTTTTGAACAGGAAGATATTTTTAGATTTTGTTTAGCCACAATCTGTATGAGTATTTGTGCCGAATATTTTACATGGATGTGATTTAAAGTATTTTATGGAGATCAAATAATACAGAATAACATTATACAGTAAGAATGACACGTGAACTCATCCCAGAAGGTTCCCCGTTGGCTATAGGGATCAAAACACGCACTTTCGCGGTATAAACCGAGAGCATAAACCACTGTACCACTGAGCCACTGTACTAGGCAATTGTAACATTTACATAACTTACACATTTTGTCTGTCTGCAATTTTTGCCAAGCTAACTCCCTGGCTTTATTTATGCCACACTATTGCCTTTTTTGAGCAATTACATCTTAGTATTCTTCATAGAGCTCCATCAACAGCGTTTGTTCTGTGGCAGGAAAAAAACCCCGCTCTAGTTTTACACACTTTCCGACTCATTTGATCGATCTATCATTCATCCATTAATTTTGGGCTTCTTAAATACCTTGGGTGTACACAATAAGTGAGACTTTGCAAGTCTGTCTTGTATGAGCCTTGATTAGTTAAAGCTGAACTGCGTTAGTGAAACGACATGAGGCTAAGTTTAGAGATGGCGCTAGTTTGAGTCTGACTTTTTCGGGAAAGTCTGGCTTTCTTTTCCTACTTTCATGCAATACCCCCCAGGTAAACGCGATGAGCTGTTGGTTTAAATTAGGGTGTTTGACTTTTTTTTTTTTTAAGATATCTGACACATACTGTTACTTACAAACATAAATGAACTTCCAGGGTATCACTGTGGCTGGAAAACTTATCAATGCAATCTTCACTATATCAACTCTTGAAATAATTGAATAAAATAGTCATTTGTTCACAGGATGGTCTCTGAGGTGTAGAAGAGTTAGAATCGTCTTGTGGTCTACACGTGATGTTTGCTGATCAGATCATTTGATCTCAGTTGGTATTTACAAGCACAGCAGGTTGGCTTTAGCTTGGTTATGTTGTAAGTTTTTTCAGAGAAACTATTTGTGAGTTGACAGTACAGATGCTGTAAATAATTTTACCAGACAGAAGAGCAGCAATGCTGACAGGGAAATGAGGACAGATAAGATAAATAGATATATTTTTGATATTCCGAAGTTACATAAGTGACTATATTTAGAGAATAAGACAAATTCATAGGGAGTGCTACAGTAAATACAAGGGAACAAAATAAATTCCTCTAGCTCTTAAGAATAATGACAAAATTTTAAAATTTCTAGTTTCTAAAAACTAAATCTGTAAGTATAGCTGATGTTTCTTTTTTTAATTATTATTATTGAGCATCAATTGTCAAAATGGACAAAACAATGTCAGAAGGTTAGATGCAGCCTGACAGGTTTGAGACCGGTAGATTGATAGCTGTCAAGAATAGAGAGCTTTACCTAATCTCTGTTCATCGTTTGTCCACTCCTGCAGCTTTAAACCTCCCAGACATGTACCTGCTTGAAAGCTGTTTTTTTTTTTTAACTAAAAACTTGAGAAATAATCTTCACCTACTCATTCCGCATTATTCTTCTGGATATGGATACAGCTACTGAATCCCATGTGACTGAATACTGGCAAAAACTTTTCAAACCCCGAACAAAAAGGAATAGGCAACTTGGCACCATCACCTGTAAAGAAATCAGAGTGATCCTCTTACTCAACTGTCAGACGTCTTAGATTTTAGAGTTTAGAATGCTGTGCCTGTGATCGGAAGGTTGCTGGTTCAAATCCTCTGGTCAGTGGAGTGATTTCACCATTGGACTCCTGGGCAAGACCCTTAACTCCCAACTTCTCCGGGACTGTTTTCTCCCAATAATGTATATGGCTTTGGATAAAAGCATCTGTTAAATAAATAAAAAATGTCAGCTTCGGAAAGGCTATTGTTTCTTAAAAACAACTCTCTCATAATGAAATGTTATTAATTGCTATACTCCAAGGTGTCAACACTCCTGGACTATGCAAGTGCATTATCACAGGGATGTGAATTTGTTATCCAATATATGCAAATTTTGATTTCCCACGGTTTTACCTCATGAGTGTGGCTGCAGACACAGACACACAATATATATTGTGTATATATATATATATATATTTTATATATATATATATAAAAGCAAGCTATACAATTCCACAATTTTACAGTGCATCTGCATTAGCCCTGTCACCTCTGTGACACAAAGTCCTAGGGGTTTGTCTTAGATTGCAGACAACGCCAAAAACCAGACTGTAAGGAAAACAAGTAAGCTGTCAGGTTGTTCTTGGCTAGATGAAAATGCGCACTCACTGAGGGATATAAAGGGGATACAAAGGATATTTGAGTAGCTGCACCATAATAAACACCTTTTGTCTGGGAGCTTATCATTTGCTAATAAGGTGAGCCATCTGAAAATTTAGAAAGATTTACCTTGAGTGCTGTAATAGACGTGCGCAAGGTGGCCGCTGTTGTCAGGAGGCCACCTGGCTGTCAGTTGCAGTAGGAGGCACGGCTTAATTAAAATGTCATCCCCACAGGACTAGAGCTTGACAGAAATAGAGCTTTTAGGCATGCCTGTCTAAGTACGAGACAAATGAGGAGCAGAACCTCTTATGGCAAGGGAGCCTTCTGATATTCAGGATTTTACACAGATTAATGGTACTTAGTGATTGTCTTTCTCTTCTTACTACTACTACTAATAATAATAATGATAATAATAATAATAATAATAATAATAATTATGTTATTATTGTTGTTGTTGAATGATGGCTCAGTCAGAAGTCTCAGCACTCGGGGGTTTTGAACCTTGGCCCCCTCTCTTTGTGTTTATGTGGAGTGTGCCCCCCTCTTGCAGTCATGTGTTTCAAGAAAATCTGTGTGTGTGTGTGTGTGTGTAAATGTGTGTGTAAATGTGTAGGTGTGTGTGTGTAAATGTGCGTGAGTGTGTGTGTGTAAATGTGTGTGTGAGTAGGTGTGTGTGTAAATGTGTGTGTTTGAGTGTGTGCATACACGTGTGAGTGCATGTGTGTGTCTGTGTGCGCGCACCACGTGTGTGCATGTGTGTCCACAGTGCTCCATGCCTCATGCTCTGTCTGTCCTCAGATAAACTCTGAATACTCAGTTATGGAAAACTGATGTATCGAGGGTGATAATAATCATCATAATCACCATTATCATCATTATCATCATCGTTATAACAATGAGAACTATCATTGATACAAAAATGTTTAAAATACATTAAATAATATGCTACAAAATAATGTATGATATAAATGGATTTAGATCACTATAAAATTTAATTAAGCATAATTGAGTATGTATTATTATAAGCATAATAATAGAGAGATATAAAAATTCACCTGCATGCACATTCATCCAAGCACCATTACCACTGTCTGCCTGATGCTAAGCTAAAGACCTTGAAGACAAGCAAGCTGCCCCCATGTGGTGGACCTGGTGATGTGCACTGAAAGAACGGCTAATTATGGACCTTTTAACATGTACAACCATAATATTCTTTCTGCCAAGACCTTTTGGCCCCAGTTGTACCAAAAATTCAACAGCCGTGCCAATTAAAGGGGCAAATGCACCCAAATTTACATGTCAAGCCCTCTCTCTTCACACCTGTGGCTCAGTCCAGAGGTTAAATGTGAAGGATGTCTGTACTTGCATTGAAAAGTCATAACACCCCTAATTGCTTCTAGGAAATTTGCTCGTATTACTCGGTACTATTATTACAAGGTATTTCTGAATACTCTGGATTCCCGCAAAGCCTGACACACTCGTTTTAGCCATACAACCTCCATAAATGCACGTTAGGGAAATGCCAGCTCTCATTAGTGACCAGAACAGGAGCAGTCAAGGATTCATGTAAGCATCACTGAAGCACGGTGAACTGCACCGAAATCCTGACTCCACACACCTGGCATCTCATATGTATCCTTTTTAATAGAAACTGCCTCACTTAAACATTCATTTATTTTTCCTCTTCTGATTGTTCTCATCTCAAGTGTGAAAGATGCCGAAATGGTACTGATATCAATTACCTTTGTGCGCATGCAAAGAAAATGAAAACAGCTCCACATTGTAACTACTATAGAACAGAGATTGTGGGTAGGATAGATGGGAATAAATGTTTATAGCTTGTGGCATAATGATATGAATCTAAACATAATTTAATTATGTACCTTCCGTGTTTGGAAATACAATGTACCACAGTCCACAGACATAGTCATTTTATTTATTTTATTATTATTATTTTTTAAATTTTGGCACAGCCTGTCATATGCCGTTGCTATCCTTGCAGATGGCAACTCCCCAAATGTCTGAGGACACCAGCAGTTGTCCGCCATTGAGAGGCGGGACAGAGATGGGGTGCCATACGGGGGTGTGTGGACAGTGCTTACAAAAACACATGCTGGCATCATACCGCTGATGGCGACTGCAGCTGGGACGCAATTATAACTTGCCTGAGCCTGTTAGCTTCTCCTTCACCGTGTTGCCGTTCAGCGAGTCTCCTCTACAATCGCAAGTGCTGCAGTGACACATAAACACGCATTTGCAATAAGAGCCCATTATCTGCTGCTTTTGTTCATCAGGCGGATTGCATTTACATTCGCATTTGCATTTAATCAACTGTCACATGCTCTTACCTACGGGTGTCAGTGCCCAGCCTGCTGCATATAACGTTTTGTTTGTTTATGGGCTATTCTGCTACGATCCCTACAATTGCAGGCTATCCATTGTTTCCCTTCTCTAAAGTTTGCTCATAAATCAGGCATAAAAAAGTCAAGCTTTATGAAACCTGTGCATTAACTGACCTTCAGTGTCTATATAAAATTGTTGACTGCGGAGTATAATAACAAATTATAACTCACAGACCTCATCACTATATAAATCTCTGTGCATATATGCAGACAGCAATGATCATGCAGTTATACATTCACCAGAAATTAAAACACTGTCTGCCTACTGTCGTATAAATGTACACTACAGTATACCTTCACACCAGCCAGGGAAAGCTTACTTTGTGTAATAGAACTACATGATTTCATCATACCGTAAACATCATTATATATGGATGTAATATAATTTCAATCATACAAACACAGAAAATTTCAGCAGCACTGCAACCTGATGAATAAGTGCAATTGTTAAAATCAATGCTACTGTTTTTACAGGGACATCTGGTGGACTCAGTGATGTATTAATCTGTATACCATTTTTTCCACCTAATTACAGTGTTTATAAATAAATGCAACATGAAAACCTCCAGTGCACTGATACATATGCAATAATGCTTTTGGTTAAGAACTTCATGGAGCTTATAATATTTTTAATATAAACACTGGAATTAAGATGACAGGTCTAGATTTCCGCTTAATATTACACATTTATCATTTATACCCTTTAATAACATCCATTGATTACCAATTTACCATGACATTACTACAACCTACTTAGCTGCAGTGTTATATATTTATTATTATTATCCATCCATCCATTTTCCAACCTGCTTATCCTACTGGGTTGCAGGGGGTCTGGAGCCTATGCCAGAGGCAATAGGCCTGAGGCAAGGAACAACCCTGGATGGGGGGCCAACCCATCGCAGGGCACTCACACATACACACCTATGGGCAATTTAGTAACTCCAATTAGCCTCAGCATGTCTTTGGACTGTGGGGGGGAAACTGGAGTGCCCGGAGGAAACCCCATGATGACACGGGGAGAACACGCAAACTCCACACACGTGGAACCCAGACAGACACTTTTATTCCCACTCGAGTTCACTGTATGTGGAATTTGCATATCCTCTCTTGTTCATGCGGGTCTCTTCCAACTGTCCGATGCAGTGCTCCCCAATCCAGTCCTAAGGGACCCACACAGAGCCCATATTTTTGCTCCCTCCCAACTCTTGTCTGGCAGGGAGTTCCGAGGGAGGATGGACTGACTATGGGCGCCCAAGGATAGGCTTGAAACACTGGTCCAATGACGCCACTAAATTATCCATAGTGTTTGCCCTGCCACACACTGACCTTCCATCCAAGGTGCGAGCCTACGAGCCCCCCCTGTTCTCTATTTATTTGCCCAGTAAGGTAGCTGCAGAGTATGTAGTAATAAATACAGACAGGCGACATAAACTATTTCTTATAAAATGCCACTTAACCATGCTGCCATTGCTGGCTGCGGTGAAATAGTTAAATAATAGTTTGTTTAATAATTGTAATAATTAATAAGTCAGTGTGAGTCCCTTCTCTCAGGGCGGAAGCAGAAAAAAATACAGCTTTTATCTTCAGCCAGAGGCTGGACCAGTACATCAGCACAGAAGGCTAGAGCATAGAAGCTTCTCAGGGTCCCACAGACAGTCCACATTTTCGCTCCCAAAAATGTGCACTGTCTGGCAGGGAGCTCAGAGGGAGGAAAAACGCGGACCGGCTGTGAGTCCCTGAGGACTGGATTAGGAGACACTGGGTTAAAGGAAATATTATGGCAAAAAAGGGTGTAAGATTGATTGCTGGAGATCTGTATTATACTTAGAGATGCTGGGCCTTTGCAGGGATCCAGAAAATGAAGAGCCTGACTCTTACTGAACCACTGATGAGTTCATTTAGCAAAAAGGTCGCTCTGCGTGCTGGACACGAGTGCATTTTGGCAGCAACTTGTGCTACTTAAGCATTCCTTTACAAATGATTCCATCGCCGCATTTTGTGGGGAACGGTCGATATGGCTCGTTTTCTGAGGGTTAGTCCCCGTGACAGTGTGTAGAGTTATACCCGCCGAATCCAGAAGCACTCATCTGGTGGCATGCAGACAAATCATTTCAAGCTCCCTAGTATAATAACAATTAATGCTGATCAAATGACATGGAACACGAGCTCCGTCTCTGATTCTACACTTCTGATTCATAAAAAAAAAAAAAAATCACTGAGATCACATTGATTGACAGGGAGGGGTCCAGAGTTTTGCCAATTCCCAACAGAAGCACATTGCTGCATTCTAAGGCAAGGTGGGGCATATCTGTAATTGGCTTATATTTCAAAGGACATACTAATATATGAGAATTGAGAACTACAATTAAGCACTCTGATTTAGGGGATTTCTGCAATCCTAGCAGAGTTGGGGTTATAAAATTCCATCCATCCATCTTCCAAAGGGTTATCATGGTGCCTGGAGGGGCCTGGATCCTATCTCAGGGCACAACTAAGATCAGTGTTTCTCAGCCTGCGTGTTGTGACTCAAAAGTGGGTGGCGCGACTGTTTTCAGTGGATCATGTATTGTGTGGTTTAAGGACTAATTTAAAAGAAATGTATTTTCATGTCGGACTTTTGGAATGTCTAGTGTGGCAAATATTACCAATCGGCACATGTTATGGATTATTAGTGCATGGTTCAAAGTTTTTAAAAATTGGGTCGCAACTTAGTGGCCAAGCAAGAAAGTGGCTTCTGTGGCTGAAGTGGAAGCACGTGGCGTTCCATCACAGGGGACACACACTCACAATCATGCACAACAGACCACTTACAGACGCCAGGTAGCTAAACGGCATGTCTTGTGAGAAACCTGGAGGGAACCGACACAACTGTGAGAGAAGATGCGAACTCCACGCACACGCAACCCATCCCTGGCCCTGAAGCTGCGCGCCTACTAATAATAATAATTTTAAAATATGTGATGGTATACAGTGACCTTTGTCAGAACATAATCCGATAATAAACAGAATACCAAACACAAAAAAGTAAAACACTTCCAGTCGGAAAATGGCAGTACAGATAAATTAATGAGAACTTGTGGAGCCTAAAGGCAAGGTTTTATGAGTCCAACTCATTTCAATTAATGACAGAAAGATTATTAATTAAGATAATGGAATGGATTTTCCACACTGAGATACTGAATGTCTTGTGACATGACATAAAATGTTTTTTTTTCTTTTTTTTTAACAAAAATGAAATGCGGCAGAAACAAGAAATGCTCACGGATAATTTATGAGATAGGATTCAGTCGATCTTTTGAACTCTTTACATTTCCAACAAGTTCAAAAGATACTTTTAGATATTATATCAGGAAGTAACTCCATCCAATCCAGAGTGATCCCTTAGAGTCTCACATTAACACTGTACTGGATAAACAGGACTGAATCCATGTTAAGACTGCAGTTATTAAGTTAAGCAATACTGCATTCAATTTAAACAAGCCTTTCTTGATCCAAGCACTAACATATGTGCAATTCTGCGAGAATGTGTGAGCAGCACTCTCAAACAACGATCTCACACTCATTATATTCACACTGTAGCATTCTGTAAGCCTAATGATCACTTGCTACATCGTTACTGTTGATTTCATTTTCCACTACATTTGTTGCCATAATATAGGATTTTTACGGTTGGACAACAAGGATTCCAAATGCTATTTGCAGAGGACTACTCTATAAAAAGGTTTTTAATACCTCTTACAGACTTAAGTGGCTGATTTTTAACTAATCAATCGTCTAATTTAATGAATCTAATCTCTCTTTTGTACTAGTTAGCAGTTCAAAGTAAACCAAAAAATGGCAGCTTCTAATAAATATGATTATGACAAAAATGTATTTGGATGAAGTACGTTTCAGTACTCTGAGTAATAGGCAGTATACTGGTTTGCTAAGGCCTCATGCCTCCAGAATGATGGGTCTGAGTATATAGAGTAAAGTATATAGATATATATATGTAATATACACACACAGTATATATATATATATATATATATATATATATATATATATAAAACCAGCACCAACTGCAGAGAAGTCAAGCATGACATTCAGTGGAAGGACAACCCAGGGCACATAAACAGCTGAAGCCTAATGGATGGGGTTGTCCTGCTACAGAACTGCTCAGCTTCTATATTCACAGGGGCATTTTCACTTTGGTTTTACTCCCTTGCTCCTTTGCTTCTTCTCTCATCTTTGTTCCCTGTCTTGAACCCCCCGCGCCTGCCGGGACATGTGACTGGCCGACAGCACAGTGAGAACTTTTTCACATTTAACTAACGCAAATAATTACCACAGCCCACCGTCTCATTATGAAATATGATGGCCGGACACTATACATAGTTTGTCATTAAGTTCTAGTCTAATTAATTTGCGATGACTACACATCACATGAATTGCATCATGTGGTAGCAGTGAATGCTTTTTTTAGTATTGGCTTTTCTCTCATTTCTAATCGCATTTCTCAATCACTGAGCACTTGAACAGGGAATAGGTTTACAGTGTGATTGCAACAATGTGTCCCGGTGTGTATAGAGAGCCTGTTTAAGGCTTTGGGTGCCTCCTTCAATATTGGCCGGTAACCTGGCAGTGTATTTAAGCTAAAGGTGGGCAGTCTTATGCAGAAAGGGCCACTGTTTACACAGGTTTTTGCTGCAAATCCCTAATTAGATGACTAATTAGGGGGCAGCATGGTGCAGCGGCGCCTCACACCTCTGGGACCCGGGTTCGAGGCTCCATGTGTGGAGTTTGCATGTTCTCGCTGTGTCATTTTCTCTGGATACTCTGGTTTTCCCCCACAGTCCAAAACATGGTAAGGTTAATTGGAGTTCCTCATGTGTGACTGAATGGTGGGTGAGTGTACCCAGGCTGGCGCCTCATCCTGACTGGTCCCTGCCTTGTGCTTGTAGCCACTGTGATAGGCCTCAGAAACACCCCTTGCCCTCCAAATGGACACAGAAAATTAATTGATTACTAATTAGAGGACTGATTGGCTGATGAGTCCTCACACCTGGATTCACCGACGTAAAGGTTACCCCCAACACCTGCACGTACACTGGCCCTTTGCAGATAAGACTGGTGACCCCTGATTTAGGCTGCAGGCTGCCTGACCTTGGCATGCTGGAAGGGCTTGTGTGCTTCTAGTGTTCTAAAAAACCCAACAAGCCTAGGAGAAGGTGTTGAAAACTTGCCCCTTTTTAATGTTGCATGCTAGGTGAGTAAACTGCAAATAGGGAGAACAGAGGTTGTGTTGTAGCTACAGGGGGATAATCTAATGGGCAGTGTGTGGTTCAGTGGGCTAAGCCTGTGTGTCTGTAATCACAAGGTCGTTAGTTCAAACCCATCCTCTGCAGGTCTTTGAGCAAGGCCCTTAACCCCCAGCTCCCTAGGTGCTGCAGCAGTTAGCGGAGAGCTTGCTCTTCAACGAGAGTGTTGAGGGAAGCATGAAGATGATTTCCCCATAGGGATCAATACATTGTGAATGAATGTTTCAGTGCTGTGGGTATGATGATCAAGAACTGCAAATTCAAGGCCATGAAAAGTATGGCTTGCTTGTTTCATGTCAGGAGGCAAGAGTATGTCCATGGGGTAAGAGTTTAAGGTCCTCTGGATCTTGAGTGGTGCTACGATGGAACTTAAGATTGACAGGCAGATAGTAGCCACAGTTTTGTGGCCCATGGTTAAGAGGAAGCTTCAGAGATATCAGACCAAACTCACTGACAGCCAGTCAGTCAATGTGCCTCTCCTCAGCTATGGGTAATGACTGTACAAGGATCAAGAGGGCATGCTGCAGGAATCCGGTTTCTTTGTAGGCCAGGGGACATGATGAGGCGTTTGTAGATCTGGAGGAACTGGAGCCACCGCTCTTTCAGATCGACAAGAGGTTTGGGCATCTTAGAAGGATGCCACCTGGTTGGCTCCCAAAGGAGCACCTCTCATTGGCTGGAAACTCCAGGGAAATCCCAGGACATACTGCAGGGATTATATCTCCCAGCTGGTCTGGGGATATCCCCAGAATGGACTAGAATCTGGAAAGAGTGCCAGCTTCACAACACTGACCTGGAGAAGTGGTATGAAGATGATGATACAGAACATTAACTTGATAGTAAATCACAATTACAAACACGGCTACGGAGATGAGTGAAATTTAGGTTGTCAGATATTATACACCCAACAGAATGCAGCTGAGGCGACATAGTCAATGCTAGAACTGCAGGTGCATGTGCATCGAAACAATTTAATATGCCGCATATGCCAAACATAGACAAACTGCATCAGTAAAGAAGATTAGCACTTGAAAGTCAAAGTTAACATATGATGTAGCTGAAATTAATAAAAAATTTGTATATAATATGTGTACTATGCAGGCCAGGATGCACACAAATTCAACTGACGCGCACAACACAAATGGTCTTTATCATGCCCCTCGTTATTTTTTTATATAGATGTTCTACTCGATTCACAGTGTAATTCATTAAACATGCTTGTCGGGACCTTTACAAATGTCAAAGATGACATTTAAGTAGTGGAGCTCCATGCCCGTGTATGTGTGCTTTTACATATGAACCTGTCAGGAGGAGCATGCGAGTCAAGCACCATTCAGCAGTTCATCTGTGACTGGAGACAGTCACAGATGAACTGCGCTCATCAACACTTGAAGTTTTCTTGGCTGCCTGTTTCAAGACAATATGACATGAAAAACTGTACTGCAGCTGCAAAACGAAGATAACACATTAAAAGAAATAACATGCTGACTAACTGAAAGTTCATTGTCTTTCTCTTTTATTTGATCGAATATCAATAATAAGTCCTATTACTTCTTGCTATATATCACACATTCTAGGGTCAATATGACATACTTTTCATACAGAAGCTGTTTATTTACTTACTTCACATCACTGTTACAATAAATATGTGCTGTTTTATCAAGGGACAATACTTGTCATTTTTTCTATACTGTGTGCAGTTTCCTGCTATACACAGAATGTATGATAAATTGCCATTTGGCGTAACATGCGTTGAGGCCCAGTTGCTTCTTTTACTCCTGCTGAAAAATGCTGCGTTCCCATTTTCATTTACATGAATAAATTCAGTTATTTTGTGGAGTTGGAGAATTGCATGATATCTGGGCAGTGAAGGGGGAAAAGATATATTTAGAATTGAGTTCCTTTAATTACTGAGTCGGGTGATATTGGTGTACTTGTGAGTGTGAGAGCTGTTTTGTGTAACTTGTGAGAACAAAAGAATGTTATATAAACTATTATGGTGAATGGGGTATGCATAGACCATGTGTGTGATTAGTGTTTTACTTTTGCCTTTGGACATTTCCCGGTAGCCGAGGTTGAGCTGAAGAAGGCTGACCAAAGCTCAGAACACATTTTATTATTAACCAGATAATAGATTTTGCATTCAAACTTCATTTTGGACAACATGCAAAATCCCCTCTAGAACTCAAACATTGGCCCGTCCTCTCCGGGATTCACTTCTGAAATCACTACACTGTCAAATGAGATATGATATTAAATAGGTACCATATTTATTTGCTTGATGTACTGTCATTTTTTTTTCTCACAAATAGCATGGGTCTTTCATTTCATTAGTTATATTTTTGGGGACATTTATTATTCCTTCCTTTAAAAAAAACATTTATTGTGTGCAAAAATTGAATAATGATTTAAAGTTCAAACAAGTGAACTTGTAGGAATCTCAAATTGCTTTGATTAGGCAATATTACAGGAAGCAATATCCAGATGGGATAAATGCCTTTTTCAGTCACTGTTCTGGGTTTTTGAGCCAAATGGAGCTGCAGCCTACAGTAGGTCTGTACATGTCAGGATTGGTGCCCATCTGGCCCTGTCCCATGTGTCTTGTCCCCATTTGGCCAGCAGGTGTCTCTGGCTGTCCTGTTCCCTCCTCTGCCTTGTAGCCCCACAGTCCCTAGTGTGTTTCCTTACTCTCCAGGCTGCTGTGTGGCTTAATGGGCTAAGCAGTTGGCATTCATCCAGACTCCATTTTGTTATGGGTTTGGGGCTAGCCTAACTAGTTGTTCTTTCTGTGTTTAACATGTGTTGTTAAATTTACTCTTGGGATATTATGTGTATGCATTCCAGTTACACCTCCTTGTGTTCCTCCGTGTATCACGATTTTTTACCGTTGTTTTATTTTCCTTTGGTGTTTTTACCTGTTGTACGTTAATTGACCTCACCTGATCCTCGTTGCCTGTAGTTCTTTATGACCGACATCTGCCCCTTGTTATCAGTGAATTTACGTGCCTGGGGTTTTTCTAGTCCTTGGTCAGTCATTGTAATTGTTACAGTCTGTTTATAGGTGTAGTCATTTTGCAATCTTGTTCCGAGTTTTGCTCTGTTCCCTACTTGTGTTACTTTGCGGTTACTTTTAGTTAGTTCTTATTTTTCATGTTTTGTTAATGACCCATGGTGGTCCACTTATTTTCTGGTTTTCCCCTTTTGTGTTCTGTTTTGTTAGTAAATCCTGTTGTGAGCTGCTCCATGGATCATCCCTCATTTTTGTACTTAACAGTACATGCAGAGTAAGGCATTTGCAGCATTGTACCGTAACATTCTGCAGTGATTGTATAGAACATATTGTACTGCACACATTGTATTGTATATGCACTGCCTTTACAAGTGCGAAAATGCTTGGTAATGAAAATACTTGGTAGTGGTCCTATGTGCTTTGGTCTTATAATCTTTGAAAAATTCTAAGCTGCTGGATTTGATGTTCTAAATCATTTTTCTCAGCTTCATTAATTAAGTCATTAAAATGTCAATCAGAAATATAACTCTTGTCTGTGTAAGAAAATAGTTTTCCAGTGCTAAATATTGTAAAATATATATACATATATTTGGAAGTAATGTTGTCATGGTAAAGGGAGAAAAAAAAATACTAGTTTCAGCAAAATCCTTCAATAGGGATGAAGAACATCAGTCGAGAAAATGGACTTTTAATTAAAAGACAAATTCTTGCCATATTACAAGTTTACATCTGGCTCCACATTCAGATTGTCAAAATGTTAATGCTCTTCACTGACTTGATGAAGTTGGTGATCACAAATGTTTAATCTTTATATGATTAAAAAAACATAAGAACAAGATCCATGATTAGTTTTCAAATAGGTTCATTCTGGTCAAAATATCTGAGAGCGAAGTTAACGAGTAATCATGAGGTGTCAGACGTCTCCTGCCCTTTGACATGTCTTTCATGCTTGAACACCCATTGCCTCTGATGGAGGTAATTTAAAACATCAATTTGCATTACTGTGTTGCATAAGCAGTAATATTCTGCAATTTACTCTCATAACAGCAACATAACTTGAACAGGAATATAAACAAAGTCAGACATGAGAAACAATCAGGTCATATTACCGATTTCTTGTATCTGGGTGCTTTTAATAGCACATGGACCCTTCATGCATCTTACTGTCCCGAATATGAACTGATTTCGTATGCAGTATGTGAGTCTGGTTATATAAACAATTGGCAGATGACAGGGCGGGTTTGAACCATGATCTGCACTATACAGCCCAGCTTCTGTTTGGAGAAAAAAAGAGAGAAAAGGACAGCCAACTGGTCCACTATTTTACATCTGGAGAGGAAAAACTGCTCCAACATTCCCAGTTTTGTGAATAAGTATGTCTAAGAACTAGAAATCTAATCCATTTTGCACATTTAAAACTTTTTTCTTAAAATGTTCAGAAGAGTAGATTTGAGATCAGCTACACTCACCTCCATGCTTTTATATTGAAAGTCGAAGGACCAGCATGAGAATGGGTGTGCAATAAAGATAATGCACATTTCCCAGTCCAGAGTATTTATAATCTGCTATTTAAATCAGACAGCGGCACATTCCATTTTACTTGGTGTTATTTTGTTTACCAGTGGCTGGTAATGTGGAAGAAACTGTCAGCCTCTGTCAAAAAGGCACCTTAAATGTCAGCTACAGATGAGCGCTATTCTGAATCAGAGTGACGTGAGAGTCTCCTGGTAAAACGGAAAGTTGGAACCTTGCTTCCTGAAAACTTTCCCGATGACCTTCGTTCACAGGACGGCAGCTCCAAAGACATGTCCTAATCTTAAGCGCTCGCCAGCATCTCAAGGGTCCAGGCAGATATAGATGGAAAATACTAAATTGCATGGGATGGTGCTTTGCACCATGGGATGCATTACAAATCTAGCTAACAGTGGGCAAGTTTACAGTGTTGTGAAGCTGCCCCAGCAATGAGAGTTAAAAACCAGTATCTTAAAAAATGCTTTTACAATGCTAAAGTGTATTTTAATTTGAATCATAAGAACTGAATAATTCTGAAATGATAATAGTAACATCTTTTTTGTACTTATCTCTTCACATGGTCTTGAAAACGGCAAAAAATGTATTACAGTAGCTTTTATTGTACGATCTGTGTGCTGATTGCCATTTAAATGACATATTGCAACTCCAAACCTCTTGGCACTATGGAAACATGAGTAAAATGCATCAAGCATGTCCAATGGTAGCCAATGAGTGAATACAACAGACGTCTGGTTTTCGAAAGAGATTCAAGTAATTCTACAATGCTGTGGGTGAACTGAGTAGTAATGTGTCAGTACATAGAAAGAATTCATCCAGAAAATAAAGAAAACTAACAAAATCATCTGGCACTTAAATTACGTGCATGTAGAAATCCCCTCTGGTAATCCATTGATTGAATATTTAATAAACATTGACACTTTGCCTCAGAATATGCTCAAGGAAGAATGGAAATTAAAATCATCATGTGGCTGAACAGTGGTTTCAGTATCAAATTTAATCCCTCTTTCAGAGGCACCAACAGCATACTTACCAGTATAATTGAATAACCTCAGACACTGCGGTTCCATGCTGTGTGCCATTTCAAATACTGTATATCCATGAAAAGCTGTAAAATAATGGGTTATCCCCGATGACCATGAGATAATTTCAATAAATTTCAATAAATAACTTTTGAGGAAATGAGCCATTATAATGGTGGGATGCTTAAATTATGTTAAGGCAAACTTTTTCCACATTGTCAGGCTCGTTTCTCATCTGTCCCAGCCCCAATGTGTCTTGTCCCCTTTTGGCCAGCAGGTGTCACTGGCCATCTTGTTCCCCCCTCTTCCTTGTTTCCCTTAGTCTCTCATTTATTAGCTTCTTGGGCTGCTCTGTTCCCCCTTTGTGTTCTCTTTGCGTTTATTAACATCTTCTGTTTGTTGTGAGGAACTGCATGGATTGTGCCTCTTTTCCTTCCCCATGTCCTGCCATAACACCTTTAATTCATATTAGAAATATGCTGCTAATCTTTATGGTCAATAACCCAGACCGTTCCTAAATCAGTGTGTTTCATTGCATTTGACTTCAAAACAATTTAACACGTAAAAGCATAATTGCATTGTCACTTTCTACTTACCCAAGAAATTAATCTTCAAAAGAAAAAAAAAATTCTCTATCGAAGCCTGTGTATTGAATTAATACCCTAATGTGAGATATCCTTTCATTTACAGCTCTTCCTTTTCACGCAGTGAACATGAATAATTACAGTATGTTTTATTTGAAGGTTTCTATTTCTACATTTCTCCTGTAAAACGTAGTTAAAATGAGGACATGAGGAGGTCTATGTGTTCTATGCAACATGCGTGAGTGTATGTGGTGGTTCAGTGAATGGTGGTGTGGTCTCACGCCATTAGGACTGAGGGTTACCTCCTGGCGTGGTCCTTTGTGTGCAAAGTTTGCATGTTTCTGCTTGTTTTCACCCACATTCCAAAATGACACACTGTTAGCGGAACTCTAAATTGTCTTTACTGTGTGAGTGTTTGCCGTCTGATGGACTGAAAGAGGTTATGGGGGAAATGGATGGCATATACAATGGTGGGGCCACAGGGGCACTGAAAGCTGATTGGCCCCCAGAGTGCCCCCTTCAAAAAATATCATTGACCCCTCTGTATGAATAATGGCCACTCTTATGCCCCTATCCTAAAAAAAATCCCAGAGCTGGCCCTGGATGATAGTGTATTAAAAGCCCAGTTCTGATCAATTACTCCAGCAGGAAAATGAAAAATGTGGGTGCAAAACTGCAGCTGAAATCTCCTTCTATCTATGCATGCAACCATGCAGTTTGAACCACCCAACAAAATATCTCATCACAGTAAAGCAGCAGGAGAAGTGTGACACAATCATGATCCCCCCCCCCCAGACTTAGCTAATTACGTATGACCCCAGACAGTCCCAGTGTACAACACAACTGTCCATTGCTTGGTTGACCATCTGCAACCAGAAGACCACCTTGCTGAACCAATCCAGGAGAACATATGGTGGCTCAGTGGGTTCTCGCAGCCTTCAGATCGTGGAAAGCCCTTCCAGCTGCTCTCCAGCTACGAGAGGCATCGGCGGCTGAATGCAGACTGACTCCCATGCCCGGAACTAGCAATCAGAAATTTGGGAGGCATAGATCCGCTTATGCTGCAAGTGTTCCCAAGTGAGCCAATAGGATATGATCTTCTAATTTATGTACTGCTGGAAATGAGTTTGTTGGAGCTCAGGGGTTAGGGTGCAGGCTGAGGACAAGATCAACCAATGGGACATGAATCATCAAAAAGTATGAGGCAGCTTAGCTCCCAAATATGAATCCAGCATCACAGCAGAAGCAGTGACAGATGGTTGTCCCAGTCTTGCAGGTTCATTTAAAAGGGCAGCCAGTTTCACAATGCCATACACTTACCTTGTCTTTTGGAATTCAGGCTTTTAGCTGTGCGGTTTAGAGAAGGATCCTGGGGTGTACTAAACATCCTCGTAGTTGGGTGGGTGACCTTCGGCATTCTCCTGTGAAATAGTCCACAACCGATAAAACGCTGATGACTACTCGTTCCATTTCAGTCAGCCTCGTCCGCTTCTTGCAGAGCCCAGATTACGGCTTTCTGAGGCGGAGACCACAACATTATCGTTGCTACAGACAGGGTCTTAGTAACATTTAGTAACATGCCCTACCAGTGGCCTTGCTGTCACAATGGCTTGGACAGCTGCCACCACTGACTACACTGTCTCTCCTTCTTGCCAGCTAAATTCTGCCAGTGGCAGAGATCAGTGGGACCAGGGCAGGGCATCTACATTATTGTGATGTTTACCCATCTGGGACTTCATAGTAACTTCAACGTGTTGCTAGAAATACTGACCATATCGTGTGAAACAAATGTTTTATTTAAAATATTATAATTTTTTTCTTTGCAGCCAGTGCTTTCTGATGTAGTATTCGTGTGAAAGATGCGACGGCACCCTCACAATCGCTAGCAGGCTGTGATGGGACAGGATTCCGTGCCCCTTTGATAGTGTCAGTGTCCTGAATTAAGTCTCTATTTAGGACATACAGCAGAGGAACACCTACCAGGGCCTGACATCAACTTTCGGCGGGGGTGATGGTGTCAATAAAATCTCCTGTGAGACCTACCCCAGACAGCTAGCAGTATCCCACACTGATAACGAATCGGGTCGTTCTCAGATGGCTCAAAATCTTCCCCAGCTGACGTGCCACCTGCACTCGACACATGACCCGGGGAGTCTGTCTGTTGCCGTGGCGGTGAGCATCTTTTTTCCCAATCACAATTTAACAGCGGAATTCATTCCAAACACCTGCCACAGGTCAGCAAGAGCACTGCTGAGATCCACCACATGTTTTCGAATGTCGTAGTACAGCACACAAGGAGACTGCAGTCAGACTTAACCTTTGTCCGCAAGGAGCTTGTTGGTAACAGGAGCATTCAGGGCTGAAAGGTGTAACAGCGAATTTTAATAGCTCCTGACCTACAATAAATGTGGCCTTGCGCTGTACTGTGGGTACCGTGGCTACCTGCCAGAACCGACAGAGCAGGTCTAACAACCTGCAATATTTGTAGCCAGACCGTAGGCTCCAGGGCAGCGTATTGGTATCTTCCACGACATTCGCCACGTGTGGCTGTGCGGGGCTGGCAGCAGTCCAGGCGAAACCGAAAGGGTGCCATGTTTCTTCATGGCCGGCTCCACAGGCAAAACGCAGAGCCTGTCAAAGAGTGGAATGATGACAGCGGCAGCCATTTTAATAATTCTCGCGTAGGCCTCCCCCTAGTTCGGCTAGTGGTAGCTCAGCCAACATGAGCTCCAAGGGTGTCATTGTGCTGAATGAGAGTCAGAGCTCAAATGGAACGAGGTCCTGTTCCCTTTGGTGCCTCTAACACTTTTCAAAAACCAGACAGGAGCTGATGATGATGCGGACCCAGGATGCCATGGCGTTTTGTGTGAGTGGTGTGGGGTGAGGCTGGTTGGGCTTTTAAGATGTTTGACTGGGTCTCGATGCATCTATGCAGATGTGAACCACTGTAGTGGCATAATTCCTAGTTGTGCAGACAGATGCCTTCAGAACAGTACTATTCGGGGAGAGTATATTTATTACCCTGAAATTCTACCCAAGCTAAATAATACAACCTTGATAGCTCAACTTTAAATTAATACTTAATTTAGCCTTGTGTCTCACCTATGACTAGTAAACCCACCCCTTCCAGCACAATTAGCATTTTTAATCACAGCAAGTCCCATTCACATGTACTGACACCTGGGTATTATGCTAATGATATGCCTGCTTTCCCATAAGCCAATACAATGGTAATTATCATGCCATATGGCCACCTACCAAATGCAGTCTTAAGATACACTTCCGGAAGCTGGGCTGCTCTCAGGCTCTGCAAGCCGTGGTCCTACTGTCTTCTGTCACATATTCACTTCCTAGTTTTAGGTAGATACAGTACATGGGCCAGACTGCTGCCAGAGCAATTACTGCTGAAATTTAATTTTATTTTCTAACTATTTTTGTTGTAAGTCTAGCAAACTGGCAAAGAATCTCCCAACCCTGAGTATGGATGGGCCCCAAAACTTGATATCAAACAGGTCCCTGGGCTAAATTATTAAAGACCGTGATATCAATAAGCTCCGACGAGATTGGTTCTGTTTTCGGTACTGGGGAAATTAGGAAAATAGGTTTCCTATTTATTATCGCTGCATAAAAGTTCTTGCACATTTCATCTCACCAGCTCCATTTCTGATCGCAAATTCGCTATTCTTAATCCGAATCAGTGAGATCTCACTCGCAGCCTGTGTGTCAGGGACGGGGCATGGGGTTACTCGCTCACTCTCTTTCTCGTGCTCTCTGTCATGCGCAGCAACGTGCAGCACGCAGACACACACACATGCACACACACAGAACAAGCTTTCTGTGATGGTGGCAGAAAGAACTAAACATTTAAAAGTCTGGGAACATTTCGCTAGCGTCGATGCCACAGTGCAGCATATCTTTTGCATGTAAGGGTGGTTACACAAGCAATATATCTATCGAAAGTGCATCACATGCATATGGAGAAATGCGCGGTTTTTAACTGCCTGGCTCGTACTTACCATTGCCCTACGCATGCTATACATGCTTAGCAGCCTGGAGCCCACACACGGGGTTAACTAAATTATACGAATATGGATTAACGAGTCAAAGTAACCATTAGCCAGCTGTAGGTTATGAGTGTATTTATAAATTCAATCTGAAATGGTCAAAGCATCATATGTTGTTCTGAAATTCACACAGATTTAGTGATCTGAACAATCTAAGGTTACCGCAAAGTAAAAACAAGAAAAAGTCCAGCATTCAGATTATCTGTTACATTTGATTTACAATTCCATCATCATAAAATCAATCTTTGATGGTGAACGGTTCAAAACGTTGCTGTTTCTTTTGCTGTAAAAAAATTTTGCATTTCTAATAATCATATTACAACCTATAATAGTGACCTGTGACCTCAAAGCGATGTTGTTGCAGCTTACATCTCAAGAATATTAATTTATATGCAGCACCTATAAGAAAATAAAGCAATGCTGATTTGGTTCTTTTTCATTTTTTCTCTTAAATAAAAAGTACTGATAAAAGTACCGTAAAAGTACAAGATCGATAACCAGTACTGGTAAGTGTAGTAGTACCGTTAAATACCCATCCCTAACCCTGAGGAGGATAAGAGGTTAGAAGACAGGAAGATGGATGAATGGATGAACATTTTCTGTACAAAGCAAATCCTTATTAGAAAAACTCCACATCTGTCATTTTAACAAAGGACCTTTGCTTGTGTTTTCTTACTATCAATACCAAGCATTTCCATGGTAACCAGTGCAAGAATTGTATATTTATATTATTCTTTGCATTTTTCTTTTATATTAAGGTTACTGCATTCAGTAAACATGGATTTATCCCAGTGGGATATGATAACCATGTATATGTTTGGCTTTGCATGTAGAAAAGCAGGGAAATCCAAACTCGGCAATGCTGGACGTAAATGAGACAGAATCATGAAATGTAACAGAAATTGAGTTCTGACTGTGGTGATGAAATTACTAAGTAACAAAGAAAAAATTCCCAGGCACAGACAATAATTTCTTGCAGGAAAATTAATTTTGAGTTGAATATTCAAGAAAAGAAATAAAATCCCTCAAATGAAGGTCTGGTTTTGTAAGCAAAGGAGCATGAATAAATAAAATGTCACAATAAAATGTCATCAATTCATAACCATTCTCTGCTGCTGTGGCAAGAAAAACATCTGACCCCCGACCCCCTGTTCCAGGTTGGAGGCGTGCATGTTGACCGATGTCCCAAGAGCTAATGAGCGAAAAGTCAGAGCAGCCCTGCTGACTGACACACTCATTTTTTTATTGCAGCTTTATGAGTATTTGAGGTTCTGACTTAGATACAGCAACAGCCATTTCTTACCTCCTGATCCTGGGTCAGTGCTGCCCCAGAGGCCCCATGTCTGAGGCATCTTCTTGGAGAGGAAAAAGAGGGCAAAGTCAGGCTAGATTAACCACTGCTTTAATGTACCGAAACGTCATCTGTTACTGCGTCATCCAGATAAGACCACTGCCTTGTATGACTAGGAAAACAGTCTAAAAGCTATTGAGCATCACTCATTCTCCAATTATTCTTCCCATCTTTTGACTACCCTTTACTTACAAGTTACTTGTAAATTTGCTAATACTAATGAGCTACTGTCTCACACACACTCCCATAGTCCCAAAAAAATAGAAAATAAAAAAAAATCCTGTGTCATGCATTTTTGACTGTGGGGGGAAACCAGAGTACCCAGTGGAAACTCACTAAACCCCTTAGTCATGGTGGTGTAAGCCTACAGTGGTCTACCAAGTCAACATTTTGGTATTTTCAT
>JABFEB020000033.1:12563254-12586947 GCA_019775895.2 Stomatorhinus ivindoensis | reverse complement strand
TACCTGCTATGGGTCTCTGTGAGTACCTGCTGTGGGTCTCTGTGAGTACCTGCTGTGGGCCTCTGTGAGTACCTGCTATGGGTCTCTGTGAGTACCTGCTGTGGGCCTCTGTGAGTACCTGCTGTGGGCCTCTGTAAGTACCTACTGTGGGTCTCTGTGAGTACCTGCTGTGGGCCTCTGTGAGTACCTGCTATGGCTCTCTGTGAGTACCTGCTGTGGGTCTCTGTGAGTACCTGCTGTGGGCCTCTGTGAGTACCTGCTATAGGTCTCTGTGAGTACCTGCTATGAGTCTCTGTGAGTACCTGCTGTGGGCCTCTGTGAGTACCTGTTGTGGGCCTCTGTGAGTATCTGCTATGGGTCTCTGTGAGTACCTGCTGTGGGTCTCTGTGAGTACCTGTTGTGGGCCTCTGTGAGTACCTGCTGTGGGCCTCTGTAAGTACCTACTGTGGGTCTCTGTGAGTACCTGCTGTGGGCCTCTGTGAGTACCTTCTATGGGTCTCTGTGAGTACCTTAATGTAAGTTAGTTTTAATGTGTAAATTGTTTTATAGTGTGCATACAGTATACAGTTATTTCAGCACTGGTTCAGATGGATCAAATGCCCCTTGAATTTTTCTTTCACATATATTTGGGAAGAAACACAAGCATGTTAAATCATTTAAGAGGTCTCACATCAATTTGTTTTTCAGTAGTTATTGAATATAAAAAGAAGATTCAATTTTTGTATTTTTTGCATTTATAGAATTGTATGGTTTAGAATTTTATTGTATTGAGAAAGTTATTATCTTTGTATGTGCTTGTCTCTAACAAGGAGAAGAGCCTAGGGATAATAGATGAAAACTCAGCTTTTGGCTAACTCTGGCATGTTTACAGCAATGCTATCAATATGAATGGTCCCTCTCAGATACACCAACAAACAAACAATTACTTGTTGCTATTAGTACTTACATAAACTTTGAAAACCAGCAGCATTCATATTGACTTTCTGTACGTGATCACCGGTGTTTTGCTTGTCGTCAGAAGCGCGACAGTTACTTCACACGGAACCTCACACCTACTGTGAAATAAGCAGCAACTCTGGGTTATTTTGCATCCATGAGTTCACAGGCCATTATTAAGATAGATTGGACTGAGAGCCTCAGCGAGTATAAAGACATTAAGGCCAAACAGCTTGTTCAAATTGACCTTCCAGCAAGATAATCCCTGAAATACGCACACACACACAAAAAAATTGACTGTTTTGTTTGTTCTCATCCTGGAGTTCATTTATACAGGTTACATGGTGTATTTTATTGTCACAATAGCTGCGTTTGCTTCCCCATCCTTCAATGAAAAATAATAAAAGAATAATTGTGATATGTCAGGAAGCCCTGTAGCTTTTCTACATATATAAGGTAATATATTATATGTACACAGAAGGCAGACAATAGACACATTTGAAGATGGAGGAAATATCAACAAGAAAATTACTATTGCAGTAAACTGACAGTGTTATTCCTTGAATAAACACAAATGTCTTTCATTCATATTGCAACTGCTAAGGGTTTGGCCTGATAACCATATTTTTTGTGCTGAAATGCTTGCCGATGACATTAAGTACAGGCTGAAAAGATGTATCGAAGTTGTAATACTATCAGAAAGGCTGATAACAATGTAGAAATCATTTTTCTGAAGTGCTCAAATCAGAAAAGGCCACCCTTGTTAAGGACTTACTGGAATTCACTGGATACTTCATTGGCACTCAGTTGTACCTTGAGTGAGTGGGAGATGGAGCCTGAATCTGCACTGTATATATCCTATGACACTGTCCTTGACGAGTCGTACCCACAATGTTGTAGGAGGAACAAGGTTTTATGTCTGAGTAATTCAGTTTTTGGACTAGTGTCAGCATGGGTTGTAGTGGCTTATTCCTTCCAACCATAGAACCCAAATGTAATGTCACACCAGGACAGGGGAGCGGCGCAATGATCAGATCAGACACAGCTTCCTTGGGTGATGCTACTCTGCTGACCTTGGAAATGCTGAACCACAAACTCATCGAGGGACCAAGATCCAATGGCTATGTTCCTAATGGGCCTACCATCAAACTGAATTTTGAAAAATTCTTTTTACGACACTACAATAACCGATGTAACACCCCAACAATACAACACACCCTTTGTTTCTCATCCACTTTGACATGAAAATATCCCTTTTATCTCTGTTTTGAAAGCTGTTCTGCTTTTTTTTGCTTTGATAACCTTCATATATACCGCTTTCATCTAACAGAAAGTGTGCTCTCTGTAGATGTATGTTGAAAATCGGCTTTTGATTTGAACGAAAGAAGCGTAGGTACGACAGTGGCAAATTAAAAAGCTATTATTAGTTCGTTGTTTCTAAAAACATTGTCAGTGGCACAGTCATATAAATTGTGAAGAGAAGTGTGGTTAAAGTAGCTGAAATTATATTATAAAGGATGCGTGAATAATCAGTACTTACAGAAAGGGTTTCTGTTACTTGCTAATTAGCATTTATCATTCCTGTTGTGGATTTCATGGATCCAAAGAGGATCTGTGCATCAGAAGGGAGGTGGAAATCACATCAAGCATTATTGGCATGGCAGGAAGTGAGTTTTCCGTAAGATCTTAGTTCCTCATCACTCTTAAGAGCAGCAGATACATCCGGGCACTTCTTTACAAAGCCATTTCGCCTGTCGTGTCTGCATCCGCTAACCTGCTGATTATCCGGCATTCGTCCCAGAGGCATGTCGCTAACTCACTCTGACCAGTGCATCCTTTCTGATGACTGGTCTTCTGACAGCTCCTGAATAAAGTTGAGGTCGACTCCTTTAAAGAAATTTCATAAAATGAAGCGTGAGAAACAAATCCAGGTTTACATCTTTCAGACTGTCATCATGTCGGATGACGAAAACAACTGAAATGTCCACAAACTCATTCCTTATACAAAGCAGGTTGTTCAAGGAGGAGGGAAAAATAAAGAAGAATCAAGATATCACCAGAATTTTTGATATGATTCCTCAAAGACAGGTTGACCTTTCTGTTTTAGAAAGGATCTGGATTGAAATCTCTTTGATTGCAGGGAAATTGCCATAAATGTCACAGATAACAAAAAGCCGAGGAAACAATGCAAATGCCAAAAACGGTTTGTATATTTACCTTTTTGAAGATGTATCTAAGACACATGAATGGCCATCTGAAATAATGTAGATGCCTAAAGTATTGAAGAGCCTCCTTTTACTTTCCAGTCCTTCAGTCAATGCTCCTGCTCCACAACGATGTGCACGGTCAATCTATAAGACAACAAAATACATTTCCCAAAACACCAGTAATCATGACAATGATGCCACAAGTCATGTACTGGTAATTTTGCATGTCTTGCTGTAAAGTTACAGTGAAGGTTATGGTACCGGATTGGTGCTGTTTATTTCCACGTCTTTATCGTGCATTTTTTCCTGCAGTGATTGAAGCTCAGGCAAAAAGCAGCGCAGATGGGCCTCCATCCACTTCCCAACTACTTATCCTGGTCAGTGTCACAGGGAACCTGGAGTCTATCCAGGCACAAGGCTAGGAACACGCTGGACATTATACCTGTATGCCAAATCTGCACACTGCCTGTCCTAATGGGAGCACAACATAGGCACGGTTGCCAATTAAGTCTGGTTAATATAAAAAACTCTGGCCTTGTTGTTCTGCAAAATCACTGCAGCTGCAGCGCAACAGCAAACTTGGCCTGTGAGCTTCCTACACCCTGCTTTAATCATAACCAAAACCATTAATTCTCAAATTATTTCATGCTTAAATCTCAAAATATTTCTACATTAGGCTAAATCCATAATATTACAGCTGTATTCCTGAAACCCATTACCCGGTTAAATCATTTTATCAATGCCCTAAAATTCCGTTGTAGATCTAAAAAAATTAAGAAAACGTGTTTATAATTAAACCTGACTCCTTAACTACTACTAAAAAAGAAAAGGATGCCAGACCTGCTTTCTAAGCTTACCTTTTAACTATGCTGCCTGCAAATTACTAATTAAACACAACAAACAGGCTTTATTTGACATTTCCACACATATAAATACATTGGAACTTCTCTTTGCTGAGCCCGTCTCGCTCTCCATAGCTTGGGTGTCACAGTGCAGGGTCAGCTAATATGTTAAGGCCCCTGCTCAAGGGCTGCTGGCATGTCCCTGATCTGCAAAGGCCAGGGCTCAAACTGGCAATCTTCTAATCACCGGCGCAGAGACTTAGCCCGCTGAGTCGTTCTCCACCCCCTGAATAGCATTGAAATATTTTTGTTTGACTCATAACCACAGGCCCTTCAGTGACTATCAATGCTTTGTGTACCATGACTGAAAATTCTGCTGGCGCCGCTGCACACGGTCGATTTAGAGATGCCATTAGAGAAAAAGTGGACCAGCAGCCTCCATCCTGGGAAAATTAAGAAGACTGTGCTGTCCGGCAAGAACCCCCTGATGGACTGGAAAGCTTTGTAAGCTTTATATACACAAAAATGTTCTGAGGGCAGAACAAAAAATAACTGGTTCAGCGAGATAACCAATCAGATTGTAGATGAGGTAGGTCCAAGCAACTAGAGAAACCTACCAATCAGACGTCTTGGTCACACCTCTTCTAGATACTTGGACCCACTTCTCTACAATCTGATTGATTATCTCTCTGGACCAATCATTTTTCATTCTGCCCTCAGAATAATTTTGTGTGCGTAAAACTCCCACAAGCCACAATGATGCCCTGTGTTATTTTTTTTAGCAGCATTAATAGAATATGTAAATTTAAAGAAATTTTAATTTCATTTTTGAATAACAATCAGTAGGATCATTAAAGGACTCCAAGTGTTTTTGGCCTACAAAGAAAGTATTTCACATCAACTAGGTGGACAACTACAGTGCTGCGGCATTGTGTTTCAGGGAGTCCAGCGTTTTAGGCCAAGAATCCAAGAGCCAAATGGGTATGCAGTTAAATTTTCCCAGAATAATTTGACAACATGCTGCTCAGCAAATAACATTTCAGTCCCAAAAGCCCCTTTCCTTGCCGCTTGATTCTGCTAACTACTCATCCACCCTTTTACAGCTTTTGATTCCCACTGTCGCATATCTGCTAGCAATGGTTTGTAATCACACAACTGAGAACGAGAGCATGGATTTCAGATGGTGTGACATTTCAGTGATGTTTGACAAACAGGACTCCTGAATGGAGTCAGTACCAGGATAGATACATAACGGCAGATATCTGCATCGGTGATCGATATTTCCTCAAATCACTTTTGGCCAACAAAAGTCAGGAAGGTGACTAAAAATATTACTCAACAGAACTGAGCCACACTGGTCTGAATAATCAATGCAGGAAAAGCTTAAATAGATGAACTGTTAAAATTCTCCCTTACATGCTTCATTTCTGCCCACACGCCGTACCAACACTCCCCCACACCAGAATATTGATGCATGGTACAGATTTGGGAAGCGGATGAGTGGAAGACCATAGCAACAACAGCCACTGTAAGTAAATGGTGATGCACTTCTGTTGGAGTACCTTAGAAGATTTTCCATAGTTTATACTGAGGATTTGGTGATATATTGAACTGATTATCAAAACTACATAACTCATGTTATCCTTGTATTGTAACAGCTCCTCCCTAACAGTTCCTTCAATTTCACAAGACAAACCCAGCTCCTTGATTTTACGCCCAAGGGATCAGAATGGCTGTCACAGGTGGGAGATGGAAGGGACCTACACATGATAGTGTCAAGAAGATACAGAGATTCTCAGCTTTTGCCAGATTAATAATGGCACCACTCACACAACAGTTTGACAGAGTTCCCACAGGATTAGTTAGAGAGGAATAAGAACATAAGACATTTACAAACGAGAGGAGGCCATTCGGCTCATCTAGCTCATTATGGGGAGAACTTAACTAATAGCTCAGAGTTGTTAAAATCTTATCTAGCTCTGATTTAAAGGAACCCAGGGTTTTAGCTTGCACTGCACTAACAGGAAGACTATTCCATACTCTATCTATATGCTGTGTAAAAAAGTGCTTTCTCAAATCCATTTTAAAAAGTTCTCCCGCTAATTTCCACCTAAGGCCACATGTTCTAGTATTTAAATGAATACAATATTAAAGTAGCCATTTGGCTGAACAGCATCCACACCTGTTAGAATCTTATATACCTGGATCATGTCCCCCTTTATTCTCTTTTGTACAAGGTTGAACAGATTCAGCTCAGCTAACCTCTCCTCATAAGACATTCCTCAAAGACCAGGAATCATTCTCATAGCCCTACGTTGCACCTTTTTGAAGGCAGCAATGCCCTTTATAAGGTATGGTGTCCAAACCTGCACAAATTGTTCTAGGTGGGATCTTACCAAGGAATTGTATAATCTTAGCATCACCCTCCTTGACTTAAACTCCACACACCTAGGGATGTAACCCAACATCCTATTGGTCTTTTTATTGCTCCCCCACACTGACGAGAGTGGGAGCATCAACATACACATCGAGGTCTTTCTCATAATCAGCTACCTTTACTTCAGTGGAACCCATAAAATATTTGTACTTCATATTTATGCTCCCTGCGTGGATTTCATTTATCTATGTTAAATTTCATCTGCCCAATTTCTGATTAAATCAAGATCCCGTTGTAAGCCTCTGTGCTGCTAGTTTGGTATCTGTTATACTCCCACTTTGCTTTTGTCTACAAATTTAACCAGTTTACTGAATGTATTGGTGTCAATATCTAATGTAAATTAGGACCAATAGTGGTACTAAAACTGAATCTTGCAGTACCCCACTATGAACACAAGCCCACTGTAGCATTGTGCCTCTAACAACTACCCACTGCTTCAAGTCTGTTAACCAGTTTTCGATCCAAGCTGCTCCAGTTCCAAAAATCCCTGCAGCTTTGAGCTTTAGCAGGAGCCGTTTCTGGGGGACAACATCAAAGGAAATCTAGGTAGATCATATCATATGCCTTTTTGTGATCAATTTCTCTTGTAGCTTCCTCAAAGAACTAAAGTAAATTAGTTAAACATGACCTACCTCTCCTAAATCCTTGTCGGCTCTCCCTCAGAATGTTATTTGCATCCAGGTAATCTACTATTTTCACTAGGATTATAGCTTCCATTACTTTCCCAGTAATGCTAGTTAAACTGATTGGCCTACGGTTTGCTGGATTACTTCTATCCCCTTTTTTGAATATGGGCGTTATATTAGCATGCTTGCAACCTGAAGGTATCACACCCGCAGATGACGATTTCTGGAATATTAAAGTTAAAGGTTGGCTAATAATATCCCTCCATCTCTTTTATAACTATAAGTGAGATGCCATCAGGGCCCTGCGATTTATTTATTTTGAGCTTAGCTAGGCTTAGTACCACATCAGCCTCAGTTATACATATATTGGTCATAGACGAAGCTGTATTTGTACTAAATAATGGTAAGTTACTTGTGTCTTCTACTGTGAACATTTTCAATTATCAGGCTCTTACTATCCTGCACATTAATGATTTCAGCTTTTAGCGCTCTTTAGGAGTTAAAATATCGGAAGAAACTTTTAATGTCATCCTTAGCCTCCGATAGTCATGGACTCGGGAAGTTCGGGCACACAGGCATGGCATCATCCAGGCAGAGAACAGAGAACGTGGACGACCCACTGGCAGCTCAGCGGACAAAGGGGGATTTATTAAACAAAAGATAAAACAGTAAGAACACAACAAAAACCAAGAGGACCTTGAAGGGTCAAAAGCAAAGGGGAAAAACAAAGACAAATTACAAAAACGGGGCAGGTAAGCGGGACAAACATCTAACTTCACAGGATAATCACAAACATTAACCAGCACAATCAACAGAACGTCCAAAATCAACCACTGGGGAACAGAAGAGAAGCAGGGACTGAAATATTGAAACTAAAACTGGGTAGCAAGACCGGACAGGTGATACTAATTAGCCAAGACTGGGAAAACAGGTGACAGGTGAAACTAAATAACTCAACGGAAATAAAACAGGGAAACTAAGAACTAAGCAAGAAAACAGGAAATACAGAATCTAACACTGGGAGTAACAAACCCCAGTGAAACATAACTAAGGCTCAGAACAAGAAAGCAAGACGGAATACAGAAATTACCAGACACGGGAACTAGACAAACTCATGCAAATGAAAACACTAGGAACAAATACAAAAACAGAGGAGGTGGGATTCAAACACAAGGACAGAAGGGTTCACAGACAATGACATGGAGAAGGGGAAAACATAAAGACTGACAACAGAAGGGACGGGATGACATGCAACACCTGCTGGCCAAACGTGGATGGGACACAGAGTGGGACAACAGGGCCTGACCCTGACACCAATGCAATCTTCCTCTCTACACTCCTCTGTGCGAGTCTAATGTTATTTTATAACTCTTTTTTTTTTTTTAATGTTATGTTATTTTATAACTCAACCTGTAGACGTAGATATTCCTGCTTCATTTTGAGATCATTCGTTAGTTTCCATTTGTGGAAGAGAGCCCTTTTGCTCCTGCCTTTTTTTCTTCATTTCCATAGCAAACCACCTTGAAGTGGCAGATCAGGTCTTTAAATAGTTAAAAATAGCTACAAGACAAGTTTTTAAGCAGACCTATTTTGAAACATACTGACCATTCAACCTCTTCTTCAAAGCAGATTCCTTAGAATCTAGTGTGGGGTCAGTTCTGTCCCAATGGAAAGATGAACTACCCAGGTTGCACCAATCTTTGTTTTTTTTCCAAGAAACCTTTCTCTGCCGGAGAGCAATTATGACATTGAGACAGGGAACTACTATTCATTAAATTAGCCTTTGAGAGATAGCACCATTAGCTTCAGGGAGCTCGGCATCCTTTGCAGGCCTCCTGGTCATCAATCTATGTATACCCATGCTGGCAAAAAAGTGAATCCTCATCAGGGGAAATGGTCTTTATTCTACAGTCGGGTCTGGTTCATCTTGTCATACAGGCTGCGATTCAAGAACGTTCCCTGTCCTGACTCTCTGACCTCTCAAGACCTCAAGAAGCGCTGAAGACAATTAAAGCTCCCACATGCATTGTTACCCTCATGTGGCACATTATGGATCTGATCCAAAAGGCCCTTAATTCTGCTACGGCTCTCCTGCTGAGTGTCCTCCTTAAAAGACTTATGTTCCAGCCCTGGTAGCCATCATTATGAAACAACTTAACTGTGCCCTACAATTGTATATTAAATTTTTTTACACCACTGCAATACATGGTGGTCAATGGACCAGATTAAAGCGCTTGGATTCAAATCTTCTATGCTCTGTTTGTGCCGGAATGTCTTTTGTTAAGCTAATGAGTCTGATGTATTACATTTGTGTTTTAAATTTTGGAAATAAACCATTTTTATATTTTCATCTATTTGGATCCCTTCCTTTTTTGCAATAAAACAGACACTAAGGGGAATTTTAGAGATCATTATTGATACACCACAGCACACAACAATGAAATGTGTCCTCTGCTTCTGACCCATACGTGACATCGTGACATAGCAGGGGACAGTTTATTCAGCTCCCAGGGAGCAGGGCTTGGCAGTACCCCGCTCAGGGTACCTCAGTGGTACCTTGTTGGTTGGGGATTCAAACCGGCAGTCTTTCAATTATGCTTCCCTAGCCATTAGGCCACCACTATTTAATTAATTAAAATTTAACTATGACACTGTCAATTATAAAGTCAATATTAGCAGAGTAGCGTCTTGCTTCCCACATACTCATTGAATGAAAGTAAGTCAGTGGCACAAGGCTCTCTAAATTTCTATTTGTGAGGCAGTGCTTTTTAAAAGCACATTATATAGTTAACATAGGAGATGACAGCATCATTAGACTGAGAATTTTATTCACTTCTTTCACAGATTCCTGCTATGAGACCTTCATGACGAAAGTCTCTTTGTACTTTGAGTACTGCAATATACATGAACCTGCTTTCATTCCTTTTCCTGAAAACTCACACTCTACACGCAACTGCTTTGCATGCTGAGATCAAGGAGAAAATAAGGTTAAAAATGAATGAAAATACGGTACTTTTATAGATCCATTATGGTAAAAATTTTGTACAAAGGAAAAAACACACAAATCCAGCCTTAGGTATGTAACAGTAACATAATGTTATAGTTTAAAGTTAGGTGGCAGAGAGGGAGTGGTTACTTAACAAGTTAGAAATTTAAAAAGTGAATCAAAAAAGAAAAATATAAAAACAAATCAATATTTTTAATTCAAAATGTATTGTTTTATTGCTGTTTAATTGCCATGTAACAAGGCATCATGTAAGAATACAGCATTACGTAATTGTAACTCGACTAAATGTAACAAAATTCTCACTCCATTATATAACAGTGCCTGGTGTCATGATCCGCCCGTCTGAGCCTCGTGTGTGCCACGGCCCCTCATTACCTCATGTCTGATCCTGATTGTGGCCACCTGTTGTCGAGTGATTCCTGCGTGTATTTAGTCGGCGTCTGTGTTCGTTTCCCGAGATGTGTCATTGAAGTTACCCCGATGTTGCCTGTATCCTCTGTACCATTCCTCGTGTTGGCCTCATTGAACCCTGTTTCCTGCCCTCATCCCGGACTCCCGGCGCCTGCTTGCCTGCTCGTCCACCCTGAGCGTGACACCTGCATTTTGTAATAATCTGTCATATTTTGTAATAAACAGCTTTAATGCAATATGCAATAATTTATTACATATTGCAGTGGTTATTACTCAATGCAGGAGTTGCACTTTTTAATGTGAAAACGTGATACTGTCCATTATGTAAGAAACAACAAGATGGATGTCTTCATTGACACTTTGTTGAGTTATTAAATGGCGTGTTATTATACAATCCATTCTCCCATGCCTCCCAATTCTATTAATGATAAAGACTGTGGATGTGGCATGTCTCTGTAGCTGCACAGGGGATAATACAAGGCTTTTGTCAAAGAGGCTATCAAAATACTCTATGTCATGATCAATTATGCTCCACAGGTTGCACAGCACGCAGCAGACGAGGTGGTGTAGATCGCAGATGTAGCAAAACTCTCACTGCTGGCATCCAGAAAGCAGCAGCCAGCCGACGGGTCCCTGGAAGATCCCGTGTCAGAGTCATGCTGCTAGGTGTAATCTCCTGCCCCCCCAGCTGAATGGAGCTAATTATCATCTGCTGCTGCATATCGCAATGAATGCGTTGCTGCCTTTGACATCACACTCTAGGCCCTGATGTGCTACCTTGCTGTGCCAAGTGGTGTCTCATTCATATTTTTAAATTCCTCTCAGCACTAGCAAATGTGAAAAGGTCAGGATTTCTTGAAAAAAAAAAAAGATTGAAACTAAGGAGGGGGGACCTTAAAATACCTTAAATGCATCAATTTAATAGTGGTATTTGCAATTTCCTAGCCTGACAACTTCAATCCTGATCCTAAAATCAGTATTCTGTATTATAATGTTTGCAATGCTCTTTATAAAATATTCATATATGTCCTCAGTGGAATTATACATTCAGGACCTCCCACAACCAAACATTTCCTTCCTTGTCGCACCCTTACCAAATTGCTCCCAGTAATAGTGGTACCGTCCAGAGCCCAGTGGAATAATCTGCCATTTACTGTCAGAGTCAGGAATAAAAATACTACTGCTGCACCAATATTGAACGTTAAAAAGATTTCCTTTCTCAGAGACCTTCTCAGCTGAAATGCTGAACTGGGGATTTAAGAGAACTGGGATTCAAACAGATGAAAAACTGAATCAAAAATCTGATTTGGGAAGAGGCCACATAAATTAATTAATGATTAGACATAATGGCACAAAGAGTCAATTTATCACAAGTGTATAATAAATATGATACAATAAGCTCAAAGAACAATATTGCACAACACTAGTCTGCAAAAGCTTACAGGCTTCAAACCAGAGAAGGAACATAAATTGAAAAGTCTATTACCTACTTTTAAAAGGCAGGTCTTCCACAGAATATTGAGAGTATTCCTCAATAAAATCATTTTCATCAAATGTCTTGCTTCCAGATTTCATTACGGAACTTATCTGAACTGACAAAAACATTGTTCATTAATATAAACAACTTTATATTCTACTAACTCAGCCCTTTTAGTACAATTAATTCTGATGTGATTTCATGCAAGTTTAGACATAGAAGTTATGTATTTAAAAGATCAAGCAAATGAGTGCTCAGTGTTTATGTTCAATTTTAATTGGATATGAAATGAAAATCTTAAAACATGATTAATTTATGGACTTTTAAATCTTAAGTTGAAAATAATGGGTTCACTTAGGTCTTACTTTCAAGTTTCCTAATGTTCAAAAGGGTTTTAGGAGCAATAAAATAAAATTTATACATATTTATGCTGATAACAAGCAAATTCTCTGCAAAATCATGCTTATTGTACATTACAATTAGAGTCTTGGATCATCATTAATTTCTTGTTTTCTCTCCTGAAGGCATGTCTTTTTCTATAGCTAAAACTTATATGAAGTAAAAATTTCTACAATGATTCCAGTTTTATGTAATATAAACTTTTATAATAGATAAGGTAAAAACAGTGTTTGGTACTTTCCTATTGTTTTGAATGTCGGGGTTATCGGACTTTGCTCCAGGCCATGGGGAAAATATATAACAGGTCATTTTCCTTAGCTTATCATTTTTCATCATGTAGGACAGCTAGGTCAACATTCTATTGTGGTAATGGAACAAATTGAACTTCTAAATTTATGTACTGTAGGTTGCCGGACTACACATTGAGTTTTTAAACAAGTGTAATGTTACATATGAATTGTGACTTGTGCAAACTGGCTAGCTAGGATGTGCAAGGGAGAAGGTTTTGTGTTGGTTAGCTCCATGAAATTTTAATCAGGGGTCTGTCAAGATTAAACTAAACCACAAAATGGTCTACAAATGGGCTTGAAACCATGTGACCATAAAGTCTTTAACCTCTTGATGTATTAATATTTCTATGATTTGTGGCAGCAACAAATTAATAAATTGCTAGCTGAAAAACTACTAAATCTTAATTAGTCTGATTTACCCTATATGCACAAAAGTACTGGGACACCTGGCCATTATGCCTGCAGGAATTATTATGACGTCCCATTCTAAATCCATAGGCATCATTATGGAGTTGGTCCCAGCTTTGCAGCTATAACAGCTGCCACTCTTCTGGGAAGGCTTTCCCTAAGATTTTGGAGTGAATCTGGGGGAATTTCTGCCCCCTCATCAAGAGAATATGAGAGGTCAGGCACTGATGTTGGATGTGAAGGCCTGGCTTGTAATCTCTGATTTAGTTCATCCGAAAAGTTTTTGATAGGGTTGAGGTTAGGGCTCTGTGGAGGCCAGTCAAGTTCTTCCACACCAAACTCACCCAGCCTTTATGGATCTTGCTTCGTAAGAGTTCCCTTCACTGGAATTAAGGGAGTTAGCCCAACTCCTGAAAAACAATCCCATAACATTATCAATCCTGCACCAAACTTCATAGTTTCCACAATACCGTCAGACAGATGAAGTTCTCCTGGCATCCACCAAACCCAGACTCATCCATCAGATTTCCAGACAGAGAAGCATGATTTGTCACTCCACAGAACACGTTTCCACTGCTCCAAAGTCCAGTGATGGCCTGCTTTATACCACTCTGTCTGACACTTGCCATTATGCTTGGTGATGTGAGGCTTTCATGCAGCTGCTCAGCCATGCAAACCCTTTCCATGAAGCTCCCAGTGCACGGCCTTTATGCTGGGGTTAATGCCAGAGGAAGTTTGGAACTCTGCAGTTATTGAGTCAACAGAGTTGGTGACTTTTACGCACTATGCGCCTCAGCACTCAGTGACCCTGTTACTTTACCTGGTCTGTTCCTGATGTTCTTAAACGCTTCCACTTTGTAATAATACCACTTACTGTTGACTGTGGAATATCCAGCAGTGAGTAAATTTCACAAGCTGACTGTGGCATCCTATGACAGCACTATGCTTGAATTCTTCAGAACGACCCATTCTTTCACAAATGTCTGTAAACCTGACTGCATGGTCAGGTGCTTGGTTTTATACACCTGTGGCAATGGGTCTGAATGAAATGCCAGAATTCAGTGATTAAGGTATGTCCCGGTACTTTTGTCCATATAATGTATATTTCCCTTCAATGATCTGGAACAGTCCCCTTTTGGGAAAAGCAGCTGCCTTCAAAGTCCAAAACATAGCACATAAAGAAGAAGCAAAAAAAAACTTATTTATCAGATGCTTTTGTTGATGTACAAGTCAGGCAGTACATTACACACATAACATTAAGCTGACACATCGATTGCAAAAAACAAATGCATTTCCTTCTTGTGTTACATTTCACACTTTAGGGTTGCAGTACAAAGTAGATTTAGCCAGTGAAATTGCAGCAGTTTTAATTTACTGTAACCCCTCACACTTAATTGTAAGGACACATTCCATGCTTAGGATAATGCTAGGCACAAGGCAAACAATTCAGTCAACCAACAAAATACGAATGACTGGAGCAAAAATATGTATAGTGAACTGCTTCTCAAAGAAATACTCAAAGGTAATAACAGGCACATGTCTACAAACTCCGCCTTTTCTCTGGAAAACATTATTTTTGTAAATATCACAAAGTGTCCTTACATATTCAATTAAATTCCACTTCACTTGACTTTTGATAGCGGCTTTCCCAGCAAGTTTGCATTAAAGCTCTTAACAAAGAAACTAAATCGTGATTTCTCCATAGTATGAGGTAACAACAGGGTAAATTAATATTAAATAAAAGCCAGAAGACAATGGAGGAGAGGAAACAAAAATCCACAGTTTCATACAAGAGAAGTAAATCTTAGCTCAATTAGCTACCCAAACCACAAGGATGCAAAAAATAACCATGTATCACGAGCTTCATGTAGCCCTGCCTTCAGTTTGCAGGCTGTCACACTGTCTATAAGTCATCTCTTGCATATCCTCCACCGTGAGACTGTGCGCCCTTGCTGTCCCCCAGGCAAGTTGAATGTTTCCTTCCCTCACTGCCTTTCTGTATTGCAGTGGGTCCACACCTCCCTCAGCTCTGGCCATCCAGGAGTCTCCTGCACCGCTCATCTCCTTGCTCAACGCTAGAGGTGGCTTGGGTGGAGGGAAGAAGTGGAGGATAATGTCCTATCCTGCCCCTACTGCTCTCCGAGGACCGCAGTTTCTGCTCCTGTCTGGACATTTCCCTCTGCCTGTCTTCCAGTTACCACCCCCAAACTTACGGGCTGACCGGGCGTACCAAGGAGGAGGTGTCAAAGACCCTCCACCTCCCGTGTGCCGACATTCATGAGCAGTGGGCCCGCTTCCTGTCCTTAACTCACACTCTCCCTAACACAGGGCTCTCCCACTACCAGTGTGTTCTAGGGTACCAGCCTCGCATGCTCCCATGCGATTCACCCCCCCAGCACCGCTCCCTCCGTGGACCACTGGTTCAGGCAATCCCACCGGGTGTGAAGGAAGGTTTGGCGCCAACCGGAGGCCTGCTCTCAATGTCAAAAGGCATAGGCAGACCACAGGCATCGCCCTGCTCCTCTGCATCCAGGCCAGTAGGTGTGACTGTCCAAGAAGAACCTACATCTCCTTGGTTACCGCAAACTTGCACCTCACTATAATAACCTAACCCTAACCCTAACCTAACCCTAATCCTAACCCATATGCGTTCCCTGCCAGGTGAGCCGGTCACATATCATCTGCAGCTGCCCCGACTCATGTCCCCCACCTTCCGCACCCTTCATGCCAGTCCGCAATAGTGTGGCTCACCCAGCCTGTGATCTCACCATGCCTCCCCCACTGCCACTGATAGTTTTCACGTTTTGGTTTCAGCTCTGCCTGCAGCTCCTCATCTTCTCTTTTTAATTCCCCTATTTGTCGGTCGTTCCGTCTCCATGTCCAGACCCCGCCCACGACTCATCGTATGCGCCACTCGTCACTTCAGATTCCAAGAGTTGAAAAGCCGCCAGCAAGAAACCTGCTCACTGCTAATCGTTGTTGGTTTGCTTTTCTCGGCTTGATATTAATGCTTTATGATTTCCGCTTTGCCCTTTTCTGTACCTTTGCTTCGGCTGATTTCGCTATTCGGTTTCGAACTCCCGCTCGGATTCTGGTTTACGTCTTTGTGCGCCCCTTGGACCTTTCGCTTCGATCTGTGTGCATGTTCAGTTCTGTGTGTGTGTTTCAGGTGCGTAGGGAGTGACTGCTGTTTTTGTTTTGTGAACATGTGTTGTACGCTCTTGTTTGGATAGGGACTAGGTCGTTTGGTTTCCTTTGCTTTGCACTTACGTAAGTTTAGCTGTGGGCTGCGTCTGGAGGCTGGGTTTTGTTTATTGTTTTGGCTTTCACTCCTGAGTCCTTTTGCACTGGGTTTACTTGTTCTGTGTCTGTGGTGTATCAATAAAAAATATCCCTTGTCTATCCCCCCCTGTCTTTCCTTCACTCCACTTCCCCTTTCCCTTTCATTCTACTATGTCCCAACCCTAGATTGGTGCTCGAAACACCGCATGGATGACGAGAATGCCTATCGTGCCCTGCTCAATTCCCACCAGCGGGGTGGGGAACTACAGTACCTCACTGACTGGGAGAGGTACGAGCCAGAGGAACATGCCTGGGTGCCCGCCGCAGTCGTCCTGAACCCTGATTTGCTGAGCCAGTTCCACCGCGATCACCTGCACTGCCCGGGAGGCGGCCATTGGAGGAAGGTCCTGTCACGGCCACGTAGGAGAGGGCCTGCTTCCTCTGCCTATCATGAAGTATTATATCATGTGGTGTTGTGCTGTCAGCATATCGAGCGTCTCACCCTCTCTTCTCCCCCCCCACAGCCTTAGCCCAGCCCAGTTGAGCGAGCCCCACCTCAGGCCTCTGCCTCTTCCAGTCCGCTGTACCAGTTTGCTCTGCTCGGGGACCCCCACGTCCTTCCATCCAGTTCCTGTCCCAGCTCACCAGCTTCCTCAGGCTCCTTGGTTCCACTGCCCTCCTCTGCCAAGCCCTGTTTGTAGCTGGAGCTGTTTCACTCACAGCCCAACATAAGTTTGCCCATTTGCTGCCCTTGTTTGCTTGGGCTTGAATCAATACCACATGTCCAGGGAAAAGTGACTCTCCTGTCTCCGCAAGTGTTTCTGTCCTGACAGCAGTAAATCACTGGCATAGGAACTTTTTATGATGGCTATATCTACAGCTCTGGAAAAAAAATGAAAAGACCACTCTATATTTAAAAAGAAAATCTGCATTTTTATATCCTGGTTTAATCCTGGTTCTGCTGGCAGAAGGCCACACTGAGAGTCAGGCTGCTTCCAGGTTCAAAGTTTCTAAGACAGAAGTACACATACACACACACACAGGTTTGTAATTGTATGTTTATGGGGACTCTCCATTCATTTTTATAGGTAAATCTCTAATCAAAACATGACAACTTTTACGCCTACCCAGCCCTAACCTTAATTAATTAATACGAGACTTTGTGAAATTTGTACTTGTCTAATTTTTGTGGGGACCGGAAAAATCTCACAGACACACGCACGCACGCACGCACACACACACACACACACACACACACACAGACCTACAGGGAAGGAGAAAAACAATACCCTGTGTTGGAAGCCCGCACAAGTGTAAAATGTGTCTCCAAACCTGTGTATTGAGTGTACTTAGTGGCGGTGACATTTTGTTTGTTGATTCTTGCTTGTGGACGCTATTCCTCTCACTGCACAAATGGCTGATTAAATGAGTAATAGCCAGCCCCACTGAAAATGTCATCTATGCCTTTGCTATTGTATCCTAGCTTTACAGAAAATGCAGTGCCGTGGGTCATTTCAGAATTACGGGTTCTGTATCTATCCACGGAGGCCGGCATGCTCTGTGTGTTTATGACGCATGCTCTATCCTTCCAAAAATGAAAAAAAGAGTTCTGCATTTGTTCAATAAATGTCACTGACTGAAATTGTCCATCAGTACAAATAGTAAAGATGTTGGCCTCAGCTCAGAAAACCTTATCCCCCAATGGAATCTATTTCAAAATGTATTTAGCAAAACTCATGGTTGCATTTGAGCGCCATATCTAAATATTAAAACTAAAATACATTTTATTTCTCACACCTGCTATCCCCTTCCTTCCAATAGAATTTTTTTGTGCAATATGGTGAAAAAAATTGAGTTCTATTTAGTGGATTAGGCAATAATAGATTTTTTTCATGAAATAGTTTTCAGCTATTAACATTCTGCAGTGGATTCATTTCCACTATCAGAATGAGATTGGTTACGGGTGGCAACTGTGAAAAGCATCAATTCAGTAAGTTTTTTTTTTTTCAATCACAGAAACTAGTCATTCCTGCTCCGAATACAAACTACAGAACATTATATATACTGCATATATGCACAGTTATAGCTGTAAGGCATCTTCCTAAAGAACATCTGTGTCCATTCCTCCTGATTTCACAGAACGTCAAATGCTTGTGCGACTTAAAAGAAAAAAAAAAGTGCAGAGTTTTTTTTTTTGTTTGTGTGCATTTCTGCAAATTGACTGTGGTCTTATTGTACAATGGCAGTAGCTGGTGAGTTGAGATAAATTGTTAGATAAGATTGCTTTTGCAACTGTAGGAGCAGTATAGTTGAGATAAATTGTTTGGTAAGATTACTTCAGGTCACAGTAGCTGCATTAGTGATAAGTGTTGACTGACTTCTATCAAATCTAATCGAAAACTACACTTTCCCTTTTCCTTTGAAAGATAGTAATTTAAGGACTTTGCAGTAGACATACCCTAGAACCACTGTAGTGCTGCTGAATATGAGCATTTATACAAATGCTGACATTAACATTTTTAGCACTTGCTAATGATACAGAAGGTCAGTGACCAAGTTATTGTGGGGGGTCAGGATGTATTTCATTGTCCAGAATAATATACAGGTAAGACTGATATTGCAAATGATACTTGGCTGAGCTTCCAATGAGATCAGTAACACGGGCAAGTTAGCATTGGGATAGCAAGTGAAGACAAAGCAAGCCATTGTTCAGATGAGATGTTCCCAGAAAAGCTCTTGAGAAGTCTTTTGGACTCTGCTGACAGGATGTAGTGTAGATGGGTAGCTAGTTCGACTGTCTTGGAACCACACACAAGAAACGTCTCCAGGGTCTTGATGGGCGTCTCAGTGGAGGTAGATGCAGTTCCATTAACTGATCTGAAAGGTAGCACCAAGAACGTGATGGGAGTGCCATGTATATTGTTGAAATGACAATAAAGCAACCTTGAACCCTTGAACCCTTGAACCTATAAGGAGCTGTTCAGTGATGTCATTGTGATTGGTAGTGTTGATAGGGAAGACGAAAAAGCTTATCTATGGAAATAAAACCTCGGCAATCAAAGCATTCATCAAAAATTCATTCCAGTGGATCAGCCATAATTTTTATTATAACATGAACATATGGTGTAGGCTTTAACGAGAGGGAGTTTGGTGTATAGTTTACACCATGATGGCTGCCATTCTAACATCCCACTTATAAAGATATACCGTATGGGTCAACTATTAATGGAATTTAATGGCTTTCTCCATTTAAGTCATTACAATGGATTGTTTGACTTCCATGTAATTCAGGAATTTCCCTCTGCCACTGTAAACATTCAAATGTAGTGTTCCAGTAATGTCAGATACTTGTAATATAGTTTTTGTAATATTAATACCATTGTAAATATAGTAAAGTGTTGGGTGAGTATGAGAACATCAGGGCAACTTAATGTATTAAGGTCAATGAAAGGCAAAGCTGCATTCCGTATAAGCAGAAATGATAATGGTGATGAAAAATGCCCCCAACCCCAGCCTTTTGATTTTCTTACATTACTGACCGAATCTCTGGCACAATTTCCGTCCAGTATTGCGCTTTTCGACTACAGTGGTGCCACGTTTCATCTCCCACAAGGCATTGGGCAGTCTGAGATCCTAATTACATTTTCAGGATACATGGCTTAATTCACTGTGACATTTTAATAGTGATACATAATGCAGGTCGTACGGACTCCAAGAAGCAGCTCCACTGATTGATATTATATTTGAGAGAACCTTGAAAAAGGCTCTATTTTTCAAAAAAATATTATTTGACTACAGGAGGAAAACAAAGTAGTTGCGGGGGGGGGGGGGGGTGGCAGTATTCCAGCCCACGACCCTCGAGGTGTGAGTTTGCCTTTATGGGTACCTCATTTACACACCTTAACATGTCGGAGAAAAGGAAGAGCATCACTTAACCTGGAGGAAGTGCTAAGAAGCGGAAGGAACGAAGGAAGGTTATCGATCTTGAAATGAAAATGAAAATCATAAACAAAATAATTTAAATGTTAATCTTAATTTCTTTTTTATAACTGTAATTTTTTGGTACATTGTTTTTATCATTTTTGCTGATTGTATTTTTATGTTCTGTAATATGCAAAAGTTATCAAGCTGGAGCTTGAAATATCCTCCTGAGACCCCACCCATTCATTTATGTCCATTGCAGTGGACATTTTGTTTTTGCATCTATCTTTTCACTGATGTAACGAAACATATTTATTCCTGTTGTACACTAAAGAGAACATGCTGTGAAATTTGAAATAAAAATAAATTTGAAAAAAGATGTCTTATTTCCTCCATAGACATAGAAAATCACAGTTAACCTAAAACAGAAGAACACTTTTTTCCTTGGGTCTCAGCAGAATATTGGTAAGGGGTGGCTCCTCGTCTATCGACCATTTTGCTTAATGATCTAGTCGCTTGAACGGAACTCAGATGTTAAGTCAGGAGTTTTTGTATTGTGTTCTATGTAAGGCTGCTGGACCTGCTGGAATCTGTGATCGTCAGCTCCATTGCTTCATCTCAGCGGGTTACTGTCCAGTGAGCTCCAACAAGGCTGGACGCACAGACACACTCTGTCATACCTAGTGCATCCACCTCAACCCCCACTGAGCTAGAAGCTGTGCACAGGCAGGTTCCTCTGTACTTACTGTTCATAAACCCACCCTTTGCTCTGTCCCTTGTGCTCATTTCCTCCCTATACCACCTGACACATAGTCCAATCAGAACCTTTGTATTGTTTAATGTAAAAGCAATTTGTGTGCATTTAGTCTCATTTTAATGGTCTCAATGCAACTGGTACAGTGCTCCCTGTCTTTAAACAGTATATCGTATCATTTTAAAGATATGGAAATTTAGGGATATCTTACCTTGGTAGAAGAAGGTTCCCCTTGCTGCAGAAACAAGCTTAACTCCATCGTTGAAATTTTAGCTGACCTAACGTTAGCCTTGGGATCTGGCTGTCTGTTGATCCATTGCCATGTCCTCAGGAAAATCACAGTTATAACAGCTGGTCAATAATTGGTCTATTTATTGGTATACTTGAAGGGCATAACTATACGCTGGTTTGGGAATTACAGAATAGTCGACAAGGTAACCTGGGGAATATCCTGCAATCAGAGCTCCCACATATTGTGGTGTGGTTAGCAGATGTGTAGCCTTATTGGATGAACGCTCTGTAGCCAGGGTACCCACACATTGTTCTTATGGGAGAATCACTTTGTAGTCTGAGCTTCCACTTAATACTTCAAGATTAGCATCGGTAGCCATATCTCTCTTACATTTTATGCATCTTCTGCACTGTATCATTTGTATTATTTTGGCTCTTGATGTTGTATAATACGCTCCTGGGCAAAAAATGGGCCAAACCCAAATTACACAACATTCTGCTTCAGCCCATTTTTGCCTGGGAGTGTACATGTGGAATGTAGTTGTTTTATGCAACTAAATAGCCACTTAGGTTTATCTCTATGTTTTGATTGAATTGCAATTGATGTGTATTACTCCCACCTATCACATACGTAATGTTCTGATTACTTCTTTGATGTCTGAAATTGTAGACTCCAGTAAATCCCCAGGTAGTGGCATTACCACAATTCCTGGCCAGGATCAGTACACACTGGAGGGTTATTGTCAGAACACTGTGTATCACAATCTAATGACTCTAGATCTAGCTTTCTCACTAATCGCTTGGGTCGGTTAAACTGTAGGTGAGCAGCTGCATAATAAACTTCCATGTTGCCTCTGACTTGAGTGAATCAGACAAACTGCCAGTCCTGGAACTGGATTGATCAAACAGGCTGAGCCTCTGAGCTGATATACTGAAACAGTGTCAGTCCCTGAGCTGATTTGAGTCAAACAAGCTTACAGTATGTCTCTGCAGCCTGACAGTCCCTGTCCTGAACTGACCAAACAAGCTGCTAGTTTGACCAAACAAGCTGCTGTGTTAGTTTATAGATGCCCTGTAGTCGCAGAATCGAGATCAGGCTGGTTTCACATTGTGTCAGTAGAAAAAGCCAAAAGCAACAGACTGGCGAAGAATATGGTCTTGTAATCACTAGGATCCTGGTTATAGTACTATAAGCATCCATGTTGTGAAAAAAACTTGTTTCGGTAAGTATTGGGCTACAAATAATGGTGACTCTAAAGCTGTAAGTACCCATAAAAAGCTACAATAAAAATCATCCTTATTGTCAGCATAATCATCACCATCATCATATATGAAAACCATGTTCTCCTAGGTACAATGTGCATGCCTTAAAAATCTGAGATACCTTTCCTATGGTAATTTTTATATATGCATGGAACCATTATCAATACACAACACACAAGGTACCATTAAATAATATTCCGCTTCAGGTTTTCAAATTATTCAGCCAATCTATGCTTTTCTCAGTGTAACATCTTATTGCCAGCATGCACGTGGTCTCACTTCTGAGGGGACACGTTCTTATTCCGCTGGCGAGTCTAATACCATCCTGTCATTTGATTTTCCAGAGACCTGCTGAACAGCACAGAATATGAATGATGGATTTTTATCAGATGATGCCCTACCCATGTCATTGCAAACTACTAGATAATCTATTTAGTTGCCAAACTTGTTTCTGGCTTTTATCCTGAGAGCCTATTTAGGGGGTTTATGTAATGCAATATGAATCCCTCTGATGTAAAATTATGGCCACATAATATTTTAACTGGCCAGCTTTCACAAAGACATTTAGGAATTTCTCGTTTGTTTTAGGTGTCCTAATGGACCGATTTTCTTGGCATAAAGATAATTCTGTTTGTCAGTTAAAGCTTTTTTTCTGAGTCTGTATGGAATATTTCTCCCTTAACCAGGTCAATGCATCAAAAATGTTGTATGACTATGAGAGAGATCAATATGCATTGTTTACTTTTAAAAGCAAACAATTTACTTAACATGATTTTGGTTTGGAGAAAGCCAAACTTTAACACTTTAACATAGTGATATTTTTAGAAGGAAAAAATTATGTAATAGACAGTAATGTGTTTTTAAATGAATGCAATCTGGTGCAATTACACTAATGAAATTATCTAAAATTGTAAGTGAAAGAAGAGCCTTCTTCCGACTGGCTCTCTGTCACAATGTTCTCTTGACTTGTGCCCTTTGCCTTCTGCAATATGTTTCAGGCTAATCAGTACTGGATAAGATATTTATATATTTAGGATTAAGCATTTTGCTGTGCAATGGATTGCCGCCACATCCCAGGTTGCTTCCTGCCTTGTGCTCGTCACTTTATATTTAAGAAATCATCCCGCCATCCATTTTCTGAAACCACTTATCCTTTTCAGGGGTACGGGGGGGTCTGAAGCCAATCCAGGAAACTATGGGAG
>JABFEB020000033.1:12549810-12560393 GCA_019775895.2 Stomatorhinus ivindoensis | reverse complement strand
ATATATATATATATATATATATATATAGTTAAAGAAGGAGAAGACGTTACATCAGTCTGACATAATCTAAAATAGTACAGTGCTGAAATACAAGTGGCAGATCTTAAATTGCTTACTAAAATATATGGACTGGCTTTGAATATTAATGAAGATAGGATGCAGCAAAACAATTCTGAACAATGAATCCAGCTCTGAAGGTGCTCTGTTTCACATGCATTGCAGTAATATGCATAATTAGTCCAAATAATTAATCTGGACTAATTATCCTGTAAAAAGTAAAATCCATTAACTGTGTGCACAAGACTATGCATATACTGCGGCAACAACAAAAGGTGGGTAAATTTATTTATTTGCAAGTTCACTTTAAAATTTTGAAATATAGAACAGAATACTGAGAGGGATTACACAAATGCCTCGCAACGAGATGAGTCAGGGAGATAATGCCCTTTACTAATTATCAGCAATTGTGGATTGAAAAACAACCAAACTTCCTTCAGTTCAACTTTTTTGACTTTGTCTCTACTGTGGCATGTCTATCAGCTTTACTTATGAATTACCGTTATACGTTTGCCTTCACACTTCATAAACCTTCCATTAAATTATGAAATTTGCTTTTTTATAGGGTTTCTTTCTTCAATTGAATGTGATTTGAAACACTACATAGTGAATAATAATTAACATTTAAGTGTAAATATTTTTCTCCGTGTGTCTAGGAAAATATAATTATACTTTTATGTAGTAACAATGGGTTTGCTGGAATGTTATATATCAAAACTTATTGAACCTTGTTTTAAATTAAGCTTTATATCTGGGGCAAAGGATATTATTGGTATTTCTTTGAAGAAATATTTTAAGTAATTTTATTAGAATTTCTATTTTCAATAGTGTTGACTGATGTTAATAGAAGTGCAGGTCAGGACGTAGGTCAGATGAGGATGCCAGTCCATCACGAGGCACACGTGCAAAATATGGGCAAAATACGGGTAAAATATGGGCAATTTAGAGAGACCACATTGCCTGGCCATGTTTTTGGGCAATGAGAAGAAACTGGATTTTCCAGAAGAAATGTTTGCAAGCACTGGGAGACCATGGGAACTCATACGTACAAAAAAAAACATTCAGTAAGAGTGAAGTTAGTATTGTTAGTTATTTCCATCTAAAGAAATGCAACACACAAAATTATTTTGTAGTGAATGCACCACCACAACTATGGAAGGCAGTCGTCGAGGAAATGGGTATACAAAGAATATAGATTTACGTACACCAGTAATGGTCTTATTTTTACTTTACGAGGCATCAAGCATAATTGTGGCTACTGCCCTCTCCAGAAAAGTGAATTGAAAATATATTGATGATTGTCATGGTCAGCGCCTGTCTGACCCTGCCCTCCACTTACTGTCCCCTTCCTGATTGGACAGCAAGTGTTGCTGGCCATCCTGTCCTCTTCCCTGTTTCTTGCCCTTCAGCACCTAGTGTGTTCCTACTGTTCCTTAGGCTGCTCTATAGGTCAGTGGGTTGAGTGTGTGGCTCAGATTTCTTTCTTTCGTGCCATGGGTTCAAGGCTGGCTTGAGACCAGTCTTACCCATTTAAAATTTTATTTTACTTAATTCCTGCTTTGGTGTTTGTCTTTGCTTTTGTTATTGCATTTGGCTTGCTTCACTTCCTCCTTGTTTCATAGTATTCTGCTTCTGTGTTGGTTTCTGCCGCCTGCCCAGTGTTAGCCTCATGTTTATTAGGATTTAATTAGTGTTAGTTTTCTGATTGTTAGAATTCCCTGGTTCTGTGCCCATTATCATAACTCACCCCACCTGTTACTTGTTGTTCTGCATCTCGGCTGATTGGTTAATTGTTATGTTCCACACCTGCCCCCTCGTTAGCGGGTTAGCTGTTTCTATTTAAGTGCCAGCCTTTATGGACATTGCACTGTGTTTGTTTTTCTGTTCTCTGCCTGAATTTATTTGCTGTGATTTTGCTTCGTTTTTTGAAATTATTATTTATTTATTAATTTAAAAAAAAAATTTGATTTGTTTTTTTTATTATTTTATTTATAGTTTTGCGTTATTTCATGTTCCCTGACCCTTTGTGGTCCATTTATTTTGTAGTTTTACCCTATGTATCCAGTTTCTTTGATAATCCCCTGTTTGTCTCAGAACCGCAAGTGGATTGTCACCTTCCCTTCCCCGCCCGCACCATGCCCTATGTCCGTAACAGCCGGCAGGTTGATAGTGTTTAACAAGTTAGCCTTATTAGGCAATATCATATAACTTATTCATATCTCCAGTGTTTTCCTAATTTAATTTTTTATTTTAGCACCGACATTTCCTTCATTTCCCACCTGTTCCTGTTTCTGCGCGTGTATTGTATATCTGAACTTCCAGTCTGCAGTGGAATGAAGTATAAGAAATTCAAAGCCACCTCTGCCTTTATTTCACATGAAAAACAAACTGAACCTTACGGACGTCTAATACACTTTCAGTGTTTGCCTGTAGCTTTGGTCAAGGACACTTCTGGAATGGGCTGGTAGGTTTTGTGATGCAGGCTTTTCCATTGCAGTCAAGGTCCTGCCTTTTCCCCAGAACCAATCAGTGCTCGTGGCTAAGCCTAAGGCTGATTTTGATTCAATGATGTTCACTTGAAATTGGTTTTGCTATTTAAAAAAAAAAACTCTTTATCTTTAGTTGATAGCACTAAAAAGTGTCTCCAGACATTTTATATTAGTTTTTTTTAATATTATATAATCTTAGAACACAGAAGTTTATTAAAATGATACATGACTCAAGGGTCAAATTATGAGAAACAGAACATGCTTGAAATAATTTGGGTTGTATTGATCAATTTGAAACTTATAATTCAAATGCTAACACTACTTGACAAGGTACAAATACTTAGTAATTACTCAGTAACTACTGACGTATAAATCATGAACAAATATAGTCGCTATTTGAGATAAAATATGCATCACGATTCATTAATGATGAACAAACGAGATCATTATTTGACGTGTTTTCATGATTTGTTCCTTTAGTAGTTCGTTTAGTTGTTCCTTCAGTAGTTCACAAAAGTTTACAGAATTAACTGATATAGTAACTGCTTTAAGATAAAACATGCATTATGATTTGTTAATGATAAATTAACATGAAATCAGTATGTAACTATTGTAAGACTTGTGGTTAATTAATACATAAGTAGTAGCATAACATTGTATTATTTGTGTCCTGTCAAATAAAGTGTTACCATTAAAATGATTAGTTTACCTGTTTCAATTTATTAGTATCTAAATAGCAGATAAAGTTGATTCAAAATCAAACATTTAGGTAGGCATTTGCCTCATTTTAGTTGAAAATGCTTGTTTCATCAGAAAGGACAAAATAACCTCTAGTCAGAATTATTCTTCTGCTCATGTTTGCACTAAAATATTAAAAATGTGTCATAAATCAAAACCATAATAAAGTGTTAAAAGAGGAAACATGGACCCTCTGATTATTTTGATAGGATATTTTACCTACAATGTATTTTAGCAGCTCTGTCTGCCTGTCATATTTTGAGGTCATATTTGCAACCTCTTTTTTTTCACAATTTCAAGCTTATTTGATATTAGGCGGCATACATAATTAATTGAATAATAACAGAAACAATATTTTTGTTTTTGTTTCTGTTCCACATGACTAAAAAATAATTAGTGATATTTCTGTGCTGAGTCATCATTGTTGCTTCCATCAGATTTGATATGTAGTGCATTTTGCCATAGAATTTTGATTATATTTGGTGAAATGTGGGGTAAGTTAATATTATTTGTAACAATGCTTTTGGGAAACATACGTGCGATTTATTAATTGAACTCTGTAATTCACTTTTGTAGAAAAGGAGCATTGAAGTGTAATTGGTTTAAAAGGATCAGTATGTTCTTCATTTGCATGTGGCAAAATTCAGCATCATTTCACCGGTTACTTGCTTGTTTGGGGTTTTTCTTCGCAAGATACTTAAAAAGGCAGCTGGCCCTTCTGACATGCAGAATTCATGCCTTGCAAACTTTTTCAAATGCACTTGATTGCAAATGAAAATTTCATCCAGTTACTATTTTCATGTATATGTTACTTGATCCAATACAAAAATATTTAAAGTCAAATTGAATTGTCTTTTTGCAGACATTGGAAAGAAAAACCAAAACATTGCTCCTTCAGCAACTATTCAGACCTGGGGCCTGTACTACGAAGCGGGGTTACCACCTTAAAACCGACAAGCTACCCCGATAAGCCAGTAACCCCGCTTCGTTGTACAGGCCACTGGTGCTCTGGAGGCTTAATGTTCACAGCTGAAATGAATTGGCCTTATGAGAACCCCTACCCACGTTACCACCGGCCTTTGCTCGTGCACTAGTGAATAAAATGATTTCAAATCCAACGTGAAGTCTGACAAATAAAAGCATAAAAGAATGAGAACAGCTTATAGAAAAATCTACTTCCTTATGTTTGGTTTTCAAATACTGTATTTTTAATTCAAACTTGAAAAACTACATGTTCCGTCTTTAAGGTTTTTTTTTTGTTGCTCAGAACTGTTAAATCCTCCATTGATGCTGTTTAGGAGGGGTCTAGGTGTTAATAGCTTATAAACAATATTTTTTTACGGCTCTGTGACCCATTGTGTTTGGAATAAACTAACGTAGATGAAAATTCTGGTAGCTCAGTCAAAAGAGCAGGGGCCTGTAACATGAGACTGAATTTTTGGGTTAGCAAAATAACTTGCCAAATTTAAAGATGTCTGGACTGAATGCAAGTGAACAAAAACTGGGGTACCTTAAATCCTGTAAGGTATCTTCCTGGCCAGCAAATATCACTGTGATACAGTCCCCAGCAGAAGAGAACTAAGGTGTAAATCAGGTGGTGGGTTTTGATGGTCATGAGAACCAGGAAATTTGCTTGGTGGGATGGAAAGATCTGGTTATGGTAGTTAAACGGTGGTAATGGGTGAGTTGATCTTGAGGATCCAGCACAAAGATAATAACTGGAGTAATTGAGGTAGACAATTGCATGGTTGGAATGTAGCTAAAAATCACAGATCCCCAACTGTAGGTTTAGACTGAAAAAGGGAAAAGTAGGTCAAATTAAGATGAGAAGAAAAAAGCTAATTTCGCTACTTTGAACTGACAGTAATGTTGACGAGATGGCTGGCAGGATGACCAAGGTTGGGAAGAGGCTGTTCTCAAAGTGAAAAGCTTATGTGAGTCAGATGGCAAAGAAACCCAGCTGGACTTGAAGATGGAGAACAGAGGAGATCAGAGAAGCCGGCATAGAAGAGAGAGCTGATAGCGCTTACCACGGGTGAACGAGGGAGAGTTGGAGACAAGGCTGAATACACAACTGAATGTTAGCAGATGGCAAAAAAATGATCAAATTAAAATTAAAATTAATAATTTGAAGTGAGATGAGTCTAGCTAACTTAGAAATGTCTTCCCAGCAGTAAGACGAAGTGTTTTATTCTCATTTTTTTAAGTCTGTCTCAGAAAGTCCTAGAAGTAAATATAATTCTTAAAGGAAGGCAGATAATAAAACAACATAAAATTTCATTCTTTGATTTATTAAAAAAATATTGGGAGGTAAAAGTAATACTGTAGCATCATGGTACTTCTTGCACCAAAACTCCTTCCAGGCTGCAGTGGGATGAAGAGAATGATAAAAAGGGACAATATTGCTGAATATGTCACGTGGCGGGTTTGCAGCATGCCTGGATGCAGGCGGCGTAGAGCAGGCAAGACGATGAGAGGCAGGAATATCCAAAAGACGGGGTTTATTTGGAGACAAACGGGATGAACGCCGCAGAACATCACAATAACGGACCTAGGGAGACTAACTCAGACGCGGACTAAATACAAAATACCTACAGGAAACCAACAGGAAATGCATGATCACAAATCAGACAAATGAATGACAGGTGGTTTCCATGAGGGATTGCACACGAGGAGCGAGGGGGTGTGGCACACACGGGGCTGGTACGGGCGGAGCATGACAGAACCACCCCCCCCAAGGCGCGAACTCCGGGCGCGCCCAGGGAAGGGAGAGACGAGACGCGGGCAGACCGGACCTGGAAGACAAAAGCAAAAGCAAGTCAACAAGGCACAGGGAAGAAGACAGAGGGACAAAACCAAAAAACAGGTTAACGAGGGACAGGGAACAGGACAGAAACGCAGAACAGGCACAGGGGAACAACTAGGACACAAGACCACAAAGGACAGGGAACGCAGACAGGCAGACAAGGAACGGGGACACAGGGGAAACGAGAGGCGAGAAAGAAGGGCCAGGGGTGAACGGAGGAGTCACAGGGGGGCTAGGAGCAGAAACGGAAGGAACAGGGCGAGGGACAGAGACAGGGGGCCACACCGGGAAAGGCGGAGGAAGAGGGTGAGCCCAAGGGGCCCAAGACGGGTGGCGGCAGGAGGTGCCACGGGCGAAGGGGCAAAGGGAGCAGGAGGGGACCACAAGGGGGATGCGGAGATGGGACAAGGGACAAATGAACGAGGGACAACGGGAGCCGAAGGGGGAACCAGGGGAGGAGACAAGGGGATCCAAGGGACCAGGGACGGAGGGAAGGAGAAAGGAGAAGACGCGGCAGGCGAAGCAGAAGGCCGAGCTGGCCAAGGCGCAGGTGAGCGACGCGCCGGAGGATCAGGGACCGCAGGGGACCGAGGAGCCGACCTTGGGGCACCCGTAGGTGACCGCAGGACCGAAGGCGGCTGGCCCGAGGACGGGCGACTGGACACCGCCACGGGACCCGCAGGCGACCGAAGGTCCGGAGCCCCTGGTGACGACGGAGACCCCGGAGCCCCAGCCAGGGCAACCGAGGGCGAGCCAGGGGGCAGGGTGGGTGGGACCCGGACCCAACACCTGTGCCCTCGTCCCTTACGGGACACTGACAGGCGAGGCGTCTTGCGGCGTGGTCTGGGTTGTGGTCGGGGTGGCCCCAGTAGGGCTATCCCCAAGGGGTCCCATTCGAGCTCCTCCTCCAATGAGGAGGAGGCGAGGATGTGGTCAGGGACCTCCTCGGGGCTTGGGTCCAGGGCTGGGGTACGGGCACGAGGCACCGGGACAGGGGCACCAGTATGGGGCACTGGGACAGGGACTCGGGTACGAGGCACTGGGGCAAGAGTCACTGGGGTTCGGGCACGAGGCACTGGAGCAAGAGTCACTGGGACAGGAATCTCTGGGACAGGAATCTCTGGGACTGGAGTGGCAGCAGGCGTGGCTGCCGGTGATGCTGTAGGGGCGACAGCGGGCGTCGGCACCGTCGAGCGGGGAGGCGTGGCCTCACCCTTCCGCCTGGGGGGCGTCGGCAACGGGGATGCGGCCGTGGCAGCGGGCGTAGCTACCGGTGATGCTGTCGGGGCGACAGCGGGCATCGGCACCGTCGAGCGGGGAGGCGTGGCCTCACCCTTCCGTCTGGGGGGTGTCGACTCGGCGGGCGTGGCATCTGGAGCAGGCGAGCAGGATAGCTGGGCAGCTGGAGCAGGTGAGCAGGATAGCTGGGCAGCTGGAGCGGGCGACGCAGACACGGAGGCGTCCGCGGGCAGGGCGGCCATAACGAGGTAGCCCGCTCCAAGGCGAAGCAGGTGAGCAGGTGAGTTACCTCTCGCAGCAAGCCGATCCTACTCAGGCCGGCTTGCTGCGGTGCTCTTCTGTGGAGATCTGTCATTCTGTCACGCGGCGGGTTTGCAGCGTGCCTGGATGCAGGCGGCGTAGAGCAGGCAAGATGATGAGAGGCAGGAATATCCAAAAGACGGGGTTTATTGGGAGAAAAATGGGATGAACGCCACAGAACATCACAATGACGGACCTAGGGAGGCTAACTCAGACGCGGACTAAATACAAAATACTAACAGGAAACCAACAGGAAACGCATGATCACAAATCAGACAAATGAACGACAGGTGGTTTCCATGAGGGATTGCACACGAGGAGCGAGGGGGTGTGGCACACACGGGGCTCGAACGGGCGGAGCATGACAGATTGTTACAAGGATCTTAGGGAGAGTGTCTCTAATATTAAGCATATCTAACGAATCACTAAAAATCTGTGATAATTATTGAAATTAACAAGCGTTTTTGTTGTTAGTGTATGGAGTTATTTTGCTTAACCTGGGAGCTTTTAGGCCTGTCTTTGGTTTCTGTTGATATGGCAGATTTTGCGTAACTCCATATAATTGGGTCATGACATGTAATTTTTTAACATGATTTGTTAAAGCTGGAACCAATTTTGAAATGTTATTACAGCATCCAGCATAAAGGAAATCGGAATATTAATGTGAAATTGACTTGAACCATTTTTTTTTTTGTTCTCTTTTAAGCACCGTGAAAGATTCTGCTGTGCAGCCTGCAAACAGAGACGTGGAGCCTTCACAGCAAAGCAGCCTCTTTTGTTTATTGTAGCCTTCCCAAGGGATGGTGATCAAAGCGAGCTAACAAAAATGAGGAAACCACAGGGAAACCTAGAGAATAAAAGCAACAAAAAAGCAGCTTTTTCTGTACTTGGGGGGAGGGGGCCTGGGGTGACAAAATGACTGAATGACTACTGTCACTTTACTCACTTGTTTCAGGAATGAAACACATAAACAAACACCAAATGAAGGATGGGTGTGTTAATTATGGGTCAGAATATGTATGTGTGTTTGTGCATGGGTGTGCGTGTGTGTGTGCGTGTGTGTGTATACATATTCACACACACACAAACAAAGCAAAGATACATGTTCATACTTAGATGAGTACCATAGACCCATAGTGAATAAATACCTATCAAAAATGCAAGGAATTAAAGCTTAACCGGTGACCTCAGTGAGTGTGATGTTTTGACTTGGTTCCTACCCCACATGGGCTGCCTGCTTCCAAGACCTGTGTAAATGTAGCCCAGCTACCTCTGGGGGTCTTAGGTGAGTGACGGAAACTGACCTAGTATGGATATGCTTCCTCACACAGCACTAGCATGTGTCACTGTGTACCTCTATTAGGCAGACAGAAGTGTTAGTCTGCTCTGGCTAAGAGCGTCTGCCAAATGCTGTAAAATGTTAGTGATATTCTTCATTGTTGTGTTTTTAAAGCAGTACTACAGTGGTTCTGCTGTTGTGATTTATTACCCTCAATATCCTCTTATTAAATGTGTGCTATTTTCATAATATTGGTTCAGTGAAAATGCCCTTGGTAATTACCATGTGGAATATTTATAGAAAGCAAACTCAAAACTCATTTAAAAATCTGTAAACTCAACTAACACAGAAGACGGAAAGGGGCTTCAAACTTGGATACAAATGTAACAGCCACTTGCCAAGAAACACAGCTCTGACTCTGCACAAATCCCGACGAAGCTCTCGCAAATCCACCTAGCTGACCCTGTTTATACCCCAAGAGACTCATCCAGGTCAGCTAGCTGTCACCACCTACAGCAGACTCTGATGCCAAGTTGGTAATGCATGTAGTCATTATTTTATAATAAATTTAAACTTAAATGCTACCTCTGAGGTGAGCCCTTTGAATTAAAAAATGTAAGTATTTCAAAATTTACCCCAGGAAGTGGTTTCCCATTCAATTGGAACTTTAAAGACATATATATACACACACACACACACACGCACACGTGTGCACACACACACATACATAGTGGTACCTCGGTTCTTGAATGTAATCCATTCCGGACGCCGGATCGAATCCTAAAAAGTTCAAAATTGTGAGACTTATCTGGTTTTTCCATTAAGTCTTCAAGAGGAAGGGTTGCACTAAACAATTCCAGAATTATTTTATGACTTCTATGACTTTCTGATGCATCTGTGACCTTGGTGCATGTCATGTTTACTTTATTTCATGTTTAATCAGCAGTTGTTGTTACAGTTTAACAATTTAAATTAATACTTGGCAAAGGCAGGTATATTTTGTATAATATTGTTCCAGTTATATTAGAATAATATGACAATATAATAATAATAATAATTATTATTATTATTATTATTATTATTATTATTATTATTATTATTATTATTATTATTATTATTATAGTAATGAGAATTCGGGGTATATCCCAGCTTTATACTTGCTGCAGTTGGCTCCTGGCTCAACACAACCATATACTGATTAAATAGTTGCAAAAATTCAAAACAAACCTTGAAAGCTTAATATATAGAGCATTTGTCATTTGTGACCTGAACTCCAGACGTCTCGTCACGGCTGTGAAAGGCCTTACCAAGGGATACCATAACTCTAGGATATAAAAATTATTTTTCTTTCCCTCCTATATTTTCCTTCATATCAGAAATCACTTTATGTCGAAACACTTTAGGGATAAACACGTTTCTGTATGTGGTGTTGGCAGAGATATACCTTCATATAAGTAAACTGTATGGAGGTTAGGAGAAGTCAATTCCGCAACCATAAAATTGGCGCAAGCAAGAAGGGAAGCATTTTAGCCTTGGGCAGACCGTGCGCCATCATCCCAACTACTGGTAATGGGAAATTTAAGGCCTACTTATGCTGGAGGAGAAGTAAATGTCAAATCTTCCACCGTATCCTCAAAACATCCCATATAGCCTCTTTAACTGGAAAGCTTTTAAG
>JABFEB020000033.1:12505109-12526602 GCA_019775895.2 Stomatorhinus ivindoensis | reverse complement strand
GCTTAAGTTTCTTTCTTGATGCCTCCTGGGGACTGAAAAAATTGGATTTTCCACACCTGTGGGGGGGGGGGGGCTTATGACTGATTACTTTGCACATATGCTACAGAATTCCTGAATTGCTGCTCATTTTTAAGATTGTCATCCAGGTTTGTTTAATTGAAGACAAAGGGGGACGGGGGACATATCTCCTGAGCATAAGAGAGCCGCTTTGCTTCTGTGATTGTCATTTCACTGATTGCTGTAATGGTGATGCTGGCCAAGATCCAGTTTCCTGTCTCGACTTTTTTTCAGATAAAGTATAAAAATAATAATAATTGTAACAAAATGCATTTTTCAAATAGGCATCAAATAATTAAATGTGGACTCTTTCTTAATAACCACTTATCAGCATTACCTGCTTAATCTTGAGGTTTCTTTTTTTTCTTAATAAAGGGCACACTGAAGGGAGAACATCTTTAGTCAGCAAAATAGTTTTCTGGGCTTAAGTCCACTTGGCATGATTTCTCAGAATAAATTACACGTGTCCCTAGACTTGGGCTGTTGCTTGGAGCCTTCACACTGCCCCTAGTGCCAACAAAAAGAAAAACACTTTAGAGGCAAATTACCTGCAGTAGTCAAGGAGCCAGCTTGTGTGTGTTTAACAACTCATCTGCTTCATATCATCATGGATTTAAGTCAGGCCAAATGCTGCATTTACCTCTCCTTGAAGAAATGATGTGTTTTTGGAGTCTTCATTTTTACTTCTGTCTGTATGGCTGTTACGTTTCACTGTGCATCAGCCGCTGCAGGGCAAACGGTCGGGTGCATCCCTTTCTAACAGGTGCATTAAAGTCGAACCTGTTGTCCGGGTGCATTTTCGTATCTTCAGGTGGTTAATTAAAACATATAAATGGCACTCTGTCTTCCCACATGAATGCACACAAACTGAAATTAAATTGTTCGTAAACTGGTTGTTAAGTATGGGGATAGACAAATATTGAGCGAATTGAGTGAATAATATTTTCAAAGTATAAAAAATGATTTTAAAATTGCAGAATGGTACTGTGACTAGCACTATCGCCTCACGTCTTCAGGGTTGGGGGGGGGGGGGGGTGTCAGCTGTTTTGAATGCTTGAATGATCAATATTTCTTTCAAATACATTGTACACTGCTATGCAAATATGGCATATATAAAATGTATAATATAAAAAAGTAGTGCAGTGTGTTTGTGCACATCCCCCCATTTTGTGTCATGAGATTCATTTTGATTTTATACTGGATAAGTGGCTTGATGACAGATAAATGATCTTGTACCTTGGCACTGTGGCACATCTGCTCTTTGTCAAATGTAAACAGAAGTTTAACAGGGTCAATATTAAATGTTTTACTCCATCACTTCAGTGTGCCAATTCCATATTCAATAAGAATATCCATAAACACTGTTAAACAATATTTCAGCTAAAGTTCAAAATGATTATTCAACTGATTCACTCAAGACCATGATTCTGAAACACATTATTTTTACAGGAAAATGATTCTGGAACACATAGTTTTTCAGGCACACAGTACCCTAGCTTTCCCTATAACACGTTACTGAAAAACTGGTTTTCATTTAAATGTGTTGTTTCCGAATCAATTTTAAGTTTATTTGTGGTGAACCCCAACATACAACATACATGTAAAATGCCTTACCACCTGCTCCTGAGACTACACTTAAAAATAAGAAAGACTGAATAATAAAAAGATAAAGCATGAAAATGTCAAATTAAATAAAATATGAAAGCAATGTATAAATATATGTACACTGGTACCTCAAAACTCGAATTTAATCCGTTCAGAACTCCAGGTAGAATCCTATAAAGTTGTGATCGAATTTTCGGAAATATTTTAAGAAATAATGGAAAACCAATTAATTGGTTCCTGGCCACGAAAATTACACCTAAATATGTTTTTTTTTTTATTTAAACACAAAATGGGCCAAATAAAACAAGAAGAACATATACTATACTAAACACATTTAGCACACTAATCTGTAAAGTAAGAAAATAAATGTGTCCTGCCCTGATTGTCCGTTCCTTCCATATGCCACACCCCCTCGTTAACCCCGTGTGGAATCTCTGTGTGATCAGTTGTTTCTGGTTGTTGTCATTAATACTCTGTATTTTGTCCGCATTTCAGTTTTTTTCCCCAGTCCAGTCATTGTATTTTCCGTCTGTGTTTTGCCTGCCTTACCTGTAATTAAACCAGGTATTCCCCGATACCCTGATGTCTGCGCCTTTGTCTCCGTTCCGTCCCCGCTCGGCACAAAAATATTATTATAATGAAACGTATTAATGGTTTATTATTAATATTAAAAGAAATGTATTTTATTATATAAATTAAGAAAAGAAAATATAGCACAGGGCTACAATAATAATTACTGTTACTGTCTGTCATTGTCTAAATGTATTTTTACTGTCTAAATATATATGTACTGTATTCAGCTAGTGTAAACTTGCACGATGTTATCACAGCAAAAGTGAGGCTGAGACAGAAGCTTTACCCTTTCCGCTGAGAGACATGCCATATGACTCATTTCCCGGGGTGTACACGTTATCTTAGGTCGGGGTTCACGGTTTGAATTCTGAGATTCAGATCAAGCTCTAGGTAATTTTTTTTTTCAAACTACTTGATTGAACTTGAAATTCGAGTTCTAATGAGTTCAAGAACTAAAGTACCACTGTATTTCCATGTCAGACAGATGTAAAATGACGGATGCCTTAAATAGTGCTGTGATAGTAGAGAGTGTGGGTAGGGGTGTGTTTAGGGCCAAGCTAATGGGCCAAAGCCCTGCCATTTTTTTTTTTATAGCTCCGAACCTGTCCTGCCAACGGAAGGTTACATTTCCTTTTAAATGGTGGGGTCATGTCATAGGTTGGCAATGCTCAGATATGTTCGACAAGTCCAACCATTTGGGCATTCAAATTTGATCAGAAACTCACTGTATTCACTCCTGAATAGCAAATTTAGGCTAGCTAGATGTCGATGGACATCAGAAGGTTTTTTTGTTGCTTGTTGGACCTCTGGAGCAGGAGGGTGCAGTTAAGCAGGAAACAGTTAGTAGTAGCTACAGGGAGAGCATGTTTAATCAAATGAGACTGACTTGACTATATTGTCTTTGGTAAAACTTGTGCTAAAAATAAATCAAAACGGCTATATATAGGATTGTCAACTTTCAACAGCTGGCTGGAGTGAGATTTTCAATTCGAGACAATTCTGCACATACTGTACATGCATATACATATACATAACAGTTTTATTACCTTGCAAATAATACGTTTAGATTTATAAATAGAATAATAAACATCTGCTGTAAGATTTCTTGCATGAGTGTGAGAGTCTGAAAATGTGAGTGTCACACCAGATGCGTGAGGGTTGGCAGCCCTGTATATAATGACGAGAACCACAGTCATTGTCAATTCTTGGTGATAATAATCTTTGTAGCTTTGCAGATTAATTCCTGCTCCTTTTTATTCTCAGTGTGGTTGCAAAGAGAAGGGAATGGTAAGACAGAAGTGAGTATGGAGGGTGGGCATGTAGACAACATGCAGGCTAATCCCCAAACCTTGGTATACTCGAGACAGGCCCGTGAGTGTAGGTAACCTCTAACAGAATCCTCATTTGATATGTGGGTGTAAATATAAATGTTGAGCAATTAATGAGAAAGGCTAATATTACTTAGCCTTTGCACATAAAGCGAAGGGATGAACAGGATGTACTGTACAAAAAAATGCACCGTCTTTAGCAATTATTTATACAAGCTAACTCTAGCATGTCACTGCCCCCACTGTGCCTTTGCTGCTGAACTCAAGCCTTTCTCTCTGGCTGTGCTATCAGTCATAATTTATAGTCACTAATTTGAATTGATTTCGTGGCAGTAATGAAATCTGCTGAAGGTGTCTTGTGTGCCGTTGGGGTGGACAGCCTAGGCATTTGTAGTTAAGCATTGCCCCTTAAAGCCCTCTTAATCAATCTAGCGGAAGAGGTACGAGCTAGAAAGGGTTTCAGGCTATAGATTTTGCATTCAGGGACAAAAATTAAATAAGGCTTGCACCGAAATGAAGAAATTGCTATATTTTAATTTGTTTTAAAGTGAAATGTTGTGCGTTTCCTAATGATTTCACCATTTTGAAACAAGCAGTTTTTTTTTCTCTAAAACAAAAGTCAGCACCAAAAATATATCACATATCTGTATATAATAATATAGCCCTGTAAATGCATTATACACCATTCATTAGTCGATATCTTTTACCAGAGGTAGCTTGTTTACCACCCTTAAAATTAGTTTTAGCCCTTGTGCAGTGTACCTAGAGATGCAATTAATGTCTCAAATAAATGAAATTGATTTTCATTAAATCTATGAACTCTACATCCCTACAGTTTTCTTTAAGATAATTTTTTTAAACTAGTGCATGTATATATTTATAGAATCAAAGTGTACATGGCATCTCTAACACTACATTTTCGTTTTTTTGCTTGTCTAAGAAGCACATCCTTGTCAGTACAGCTTATCCTCTCCCCAAAACAGGTCAATGACAGTCATAAAACATTTATTGACATTGATGAAACTGTGTTATCCCTCAAAGTGTATGTCTGAGGTCATCACTTTTCCAGTCATTGAGACTATGATTTATGTCTTTTTTTGTGTGTGTGATGCTCATTCTGCCCAGTAAGCTTAGCTGCATCAGTTGTTTCATTTGCCAATTGGTGTACATAGAAAAAATGTTATATTACTGTATGTATCTACTGCATGTCAAAATGTAATTGTGTAATTTAATTGTGTGATTTAACAATCGTGCTGTATTTTTTTAGATGGAAATTATGCCACCCGACCCGGATGACGAGGGGACAAAAATTAGCGTAAGCCTTGAAATATGTGTATTTTACAAATGAATTACATATTTTTAAACAATTAAAAACCTTTCATTGTGAATTATATCTCATGAATAGATTTATTATTATAATTACATGTCAGCAAAACATTGCAGGTCATAACTGGTGTGCTATTGCTCTTTGTAAACATCCTTTTGATTGAAACAGTGACTTTCTGCATTTGGTTTCCATGGCACGCAAGGCAAGATTTGGTCCTTTGAAGAAGAACATAATAATTATCATTGAACTTACTACAAACACTAAAAGGAAGGTTATCAATTTATCAGCCAAGCCTGGTTTTATATTTAACAGTAAACAGTCGCAATTGGCCAGAAAGAATTAGGCAAGATAAATGTTTTAAAGTTCAACTGGTAGATGACTCTACGTGTATTAAGAGAAAAATAATAATAATGTGCTAAAATGCCAAAACATGAATTTTTTTAGGGCAAAACTTAAACATGGATGTGTGAGAAAAGAAAAGCGAGTGTGTGGGAAAATCATTCCAGATATGTGAGATTTCCATGAAGTGTGTCAGTCTTAGCAGGTCTAAATTCACAATGCAGGTTTTTTTATTGTGCATTTTTAAAAATACAATGATTATCAATAATCACCATTCAGTTTGCAGATTGTAGATGTATGATATACAGTGCAAATGATAAAATTAAAAGTACAGTCATGCAATCAGATACCCAGTGGTCCCATGAATCCTATTGTGTTGACAATTCTCTGTTGCCGCAGACGGTAAGGGTGCAAGGAACCGACATCTCTCACAGGCTGCAAATATCCAAAGTGGAAAAAAGCGACGAGGGTTTGTACGAGTGCCGAGTCACGGACGCCAACTACGGGGAGCTGCGGGAATACAAGGTGCAGGCCCACCTGCAGGTGAACAGCACAGCTCAGCTGCGAAACAAGGCAGTGAAGAAAACAGCGCCGCTGCACCTGACGGACAAAAAGCCCCGCAAGGCCAACCACGCCGGTGCTCATGACGGCGCGGGGTCCGAGCAGCGAGTGCGCTCTACCTCTAGCTCTCAGACTAAATCAGCCAAAACAGGGAAACACAGTCACGGATCAGGTATGTGTACAGTATCTGCCAAAGCATATTGGGCAAATGAACATTTCTTTCATAAAGAAATGATGGACAGATCCGATCAGTAGTTTTATTTTTATATTTATTTGATTTTTTTTATCTATCTATCTTTTTTATTTATCAGTTCCTTTAACTGTTTGCCAACTTTACGTTTTTCTTGTCTTTTTGGAGGTTAGTTATAAAATTATCTTACACACGTTGGCCTTGTGCTTCATGTCTAGAGTTTTTCCAGAAAAAAAACTCCTGAAAGTGAATAAAGCACTCCTGGGCAATAAATAAATTAATAAATAAATTATGGGCCAAACCCAAATTGCAAAACATTAAGCTTTTAACTGCAAATAGTCAGAAGATTTTGGAAAATGCTGAATACCCAGACGTGTTATTTTGAATTTCATATCAATCATTTAAATCTTTTTATGACTTTATCTTTGCATGCAGCAAGACTGTATAAGACTGTATAAATGATCCCCCACCAGTTCACGGCAGCAACCAGCAGAAATGAGCAAATGGTGGCGCTGGACTCTGGAGAACAGTTTTTAGGTCTTGCTAATTATTATGAACAGTGTTTTGTTGTTAAGCCCATTAAAAGCTTAACGTTTTGCATTGGCCCATGTTGTTTGCTCATATATATTTGCTTATATAGATATTGAAATTTTATATCTCTTATAAAGCCTGGTGCAGAGAGACATCACACAAACACATTATCATTGGTTTTAAGTGGTGCAGAAACATGTTCAGTCAAATCGGGACTAAACAAATTGAATAAATATGGTGGCTCTCAGAAGCCGACCAGGAAAATGCATACAAAGAATTATTCATAGCTAGTTTTGGATAATTATTCACTGCTAAATTTGCTGGCATTCATCCAGCTAAATATTTGGTAAAGAAGCACATCCAGATTTAGTCGCATCGTTTTTGAAATGGCAAATGTTTTTAGCAAAAGCAAAATGAAATAAGCACCTTGCTTAAGGGGATTACAGCACTGGTCCTCCTGGTACTCCGAACCGGGAGCCTTTAACTAACACATTTTTAATCGCTATGCTACCTCCCACTATTTGAGGAAAATTTAGCGCTCACTGCTTAAGCATATATTGCAACACACTGGAGAGACGCGAATCCAGTAATCATTTTCACACATTGACACAGGTGTGACTACTATTGGCTGAGATTGGAGGGGTTTCACTACATAGTGCACAGTTACTGTACATAGTGATTGTAACAATGCTAAAGACTCATGGAGTGGATTTAATTGGAAGTAAAGAATAGCTACACCACCACATTGAACAATGGCTACTAGTAACAGTTGGTGGATAGAGGCTGATCGTTGATTTGCTTTATACTCATACAAACATACAATGTTTCAGTCATGACTGCTTATTTATGACATTTACAGCCTTTATAGCACAGTAACTGGCGTCCAACATGTTAACCACAAGTACCAGTGCTGGCTCAACGTGTAATATATCCCAGTATTGATTTATACAATTTTTTAAATATAGTCACCCGTATTCATTTCACTTTGTCAAAATGTTTTGCTATACGTGTCTATGCAATATTTTAAAGATTAGAATTCTTATGGTATGTATTTATAGGCTACCGAACCAAATTATATGAGTATTATATGAGCATATGACTGTCCACACATAGATGTCGGCACTGTTTAGTTACACAGGTGTCTTCTGTAAAAAGTGCCTGTTCTTTTAATCATTATTTTTTTATCGTTTTACTGGGTATGTTTTATTCCTGCAGTGTAAACCCACTACTGTTTAAAGCAGCTCTAAATACAGCTCAAACATGTAAACTGTACATGAAAGAAGCATCCGTATCATTTTTATAGCACTTCAAGTTCACTGCTTTTTGAGATACATAAATACGTAATGAATAATTGACATTCAAATGTAACTGCAAATTCTTTGCTCTGCGTACAGCTGCTTAATAGAGAGGATTCTAAAAATGCCCTTCCTTTGAATAAGTATGTATTCACAAATTTAACAGTAAAATACATTCAATACAAATGCAACTGACTCCTTATAATGCAGCACTTTCATAGCTGAATGGATGACTGGAACTCATTCGGTAAAGATCTGATTGCTGTCATCTTTTTCTCCAAGTCAAATAAATCAACAAATAAAAAAATGCATAAATGGTCCCAACCACTTAAGCCAATGTGACAAAATCAAAATTAAGAAAAAGAATTTGCACAAAAGGCTGCAATTCAGTACCCAAAAATGCGCTTTAGAATCTGACATCAACATTCTTATAATGTCCTATGATATAACTCCTTCCACCGCCCACCATGGCCCAGTCGAACTGGCTAGTATTTGCCAGCACAGAAGCCCAAAGAATATGGTGGCAGTTTACCGACAGAATATATAACAGAGACAGAAACACATGCTCTGGAAAGCAGCAAAGACAGGGATCGACTTACACAAATACCCCAGGCTAAATTCCATTATTGTGGCACTGAAATCTTTTGCGATATTGGAGGGTGGAAAATATGCAACCCTAGTTGTTTTTGTTTTGGTAGGGACACATATTTCTCTATCCAAGCTGTTCTAAATTCCAATTGCAATGATATTCATAAACAATGTGTGTTTCGTTATAATGCAAATGCTTTTCACTTCAGGCAGTTTGGACTCTTAGCCGATCTTATTTGATCATGTGATCCCCCCCCCCCTCCCATATCTTACGCAACATTCTTTCAATTGCATTTTTTCAGTTGGTGCAGTGCGGGTGCTAAAGATGTTAAAGCACTGCACAGTTTAATGTTCTGTAAGCAAAAGTCTTTAGGAATCCAACCTTCAGTTCCACCCCCACTAAAAGGTGTCATGATCCCTTTCTAGACAGGATTTTTTTTTTCCACACTCATGCAGTAATTTCCCTTCAATTATTAACACAGAGCTGCAGATTTCATTTGATGTAATCACTTATCCTTTAACTTTTCCTTTAATAGGGGTCAGATTAATTACAGCAATTATGTGCTCACTGTGACAGAGGGTGTTCTGAAGTGAATGCAAATAAAATTTCCGTAGACTCTTTATTAATATTTTTGATGACATTATCCAATTAATTCGTTTAACGTAAATGATTAGGTGCTATTTTGGCAAAGAGTCTAATTAAAGGTGTGAGGTATGCATCCTTTTTTGTTCACCTATTAGTGCTAAAAGTGATGCATAATAGACTTCTAATACCTGAGAGCAGTGTGGAAGGCAATGGGAGCAAGCATTATAGGCTCTGGTATTGAAGTGACCCTCAAAAATAATTATCGGGCATGATGTGGATGGCTCCACCCCGCACCCCCCTTACTGGAGCTCCTCTGCGATGTCTCTACCCACTTGATCACCCAAGGCCAAATTAAACTTGGCGGAGAGGAACAGCAGGTTACATATAGCTGTTTTAAAGATATTAAGCTCAGACGGAAGTGCTCTATGACAGTTCCCCTTGGAGAAAATTTGCATGGGCATTCAAATGTAAAACCCACTAAATGTTTTCACATTTCAGTAAATATTTCTCAGCATTTAGTATTTTATTTGTACATTTCATTTTTGAACTCTCTGTAGTGATCCTTTCATTTTTGAAAATACGAAGGGCTGTTTATACCCAATTTCAGTGTCTGTAATTTATTTTAATTTTATGTTTTATATAGAACTATGTTTAATTTTTAATAGGATCCATATCATTGTTTTAATGGTAGATGCTACATAAACCTGGTTTCCACACTGACCCTTAATGCTAAAACAAAGTACATACAAAGATCACCTATGTTTCAAATCTTCCACATTATTCATAATAGCTCTCAGAAATGTTGGTATGAACAACATAGGACAGCAGCTATTGTCCATAGTTGTTGCAGCTAAAAATGTAATAGCTAGTGTTAATTTAATAACTGCCAATGGCATATTAATTGTTCCATTCTTAATATATTAAAAGTCGATAATGTAATAACTTACCAGTAATTGAATAAAATTTACAAATTTCTAAATCAGCCAGTTATTCCATTATTGAGTTCTATTGCAATATGTTACATCATCGGCAGTTATTACATTAATGGTAGTTATTCCATTATTAGCTGATACACATGTAAAGCCAATTTATAACAACCAAAAATACCTTTAAAAAGTTGTTTTCTTTGACGCAAGACCGTATCATAAATTTGCTGTATGAAGTGTCCATCGCTATATTGTTCGTTTAGCTTTCAGTGCATACAATATTTAATTTAAGAAGACTATTTATTTTTAAAGACAAACATGCATACATGCTGCATGCATAGGAATGAAAGATATTTGAGTGTTTTCCAGTTAATAATGCATGCCAAAGATCTTACCTCCAACATGAGACCCAGATCCATACAGAAACACGCTGTAACCATACAAGTGAACTGTCTATATTGCAACTCACTATCACATGTGAAATTCATGAAGGTGTGGACATCCTCTTATACAACCCACAACCTTTTTGTAAGGGCCTTCAAGGAAGTGCACCTGAGAGCCCCAATGTCTTCTGATTTCTTCCGCAGGTACGAGGATAGCTGCAAGCCACGGACTTGCTCTGGTGCTTCTCGCCTTCAGCTTTGTGAGGGGCGCTTTGTTGTAGTCCTCAGAGTTGACTCTTTCCGATATCACTTTCTCTTCATAAAGCTAGAGAAAATCGCCGGTTATTTCCATGGAACGGACAGCACAGTTGGCCCAGAATTCCAGCCATCGCTCTGCACCACCCCCCTCCCCCCACCCCACATTCAGATTTCAGACACGAGAAGTAATAAATCTCTACCAGGACTTTTTTTAAAATAAATTATTTCAGAAGTACATTAATTGTGACAGTATCCAGAATATATTTAAAACTTCTTTATCTCTATATTGTTGAACATGAAATGTGGTCATTGTTAAGCACGCATTTTGCCCAGTTTCTCTTAATGTTGAAGAAGTAAATAAGTCATGTCTACTGTGATTCAGACGGTTTAGCTGTGTAAACTTTTTTTTGTTAAAATATGGATTTTTTTTCCGTTATAAATGACAAATTCTGTAATTCATTTTCATCTTTTCCATATGAGTTTGGTTTTAATTGTTTGTAGGGGCACATTTCCTGATATAATAAATGTCACTTTTCTGTTATAACAATTTTTGGGATAATTTTTTAACGTGTTAATATATCCTTAAAATGAAAAATATAAAAGTACTATTTGCTAGTATTGCTAAGTTTTTAGGAATAAATGGGTAATGTGGAAAAGGCTTTGATTTCTGCTCTGACTGTGGAAAATTTCCTGTCCCCCTAAATTTCATGCAAATGTCATTTAATTTATTTGGTAAATTCATTCTGAATCACGATCTTCATGTTTTACTTCTGCTTTGTGAACCCAACCTAAATATCCAGAAGAATATGCTCCCTGCACCTAATTTCCATGACGCTCTGACAATCATGTAACCCTCTTCAAAGGAATATATTTCATGTCGAGTTTTTCATTCTAAAATTAGAAATTCATTTCCTCACAGGATAAACCGACTTCTTTAAAATATATTTTCAGGAAACAAATTCCATGGTGGGAATATTGAAAAGAAATTTAAATATATCTGAGAATGTGTTGGTATGCATTTTACCAGGTCAGATTGTGTACATACGTTTAATTCAATTTATTTATATATAATGAAAATGGCAAAAGTATCAAGTAAGTCAGCCTGGGTAACTGCCATAGGATACAGTCCTCACCCTGGAAGTGAGGCCATTACTGTACAGTCAAGTATGGCTTCTTGTTTCTTATCTAGTCACCCAAATATTCATTTTCCCTTCATTTTGCACTTTATCTGTCTATCTGCTGTTATTATTAATAACACGTCCATATTTTGTATGTTTACATATTACACATACATATGTACATGGAGAACATAAGTACCTTTGAATAAACATAAACATATGATTCATATAATCAGTGTATACAAGACATATATCACACATAACACATTTGAATTTTAATGGTAGATAGCTTTATATAAAAAATCTGTCTTTAACCAGAAGTCATCGGGCATGCCAGAATAAAATGTAAAACAAAAACGTTGAAATATTTGCATAAGATAATTTCATGCAGCAATAATTTATGAAGCTCACAAAATATGTAGCTAGTTAGAAGAAGGTGAAGTAATAAAAAAAAGAAAACATACAGTCCAATATTTATAGTATAATTATACGGTATGAAAATGAGTTTATTTTATTTTTCCAAAGATTTATTTGGACTGAATGACTGAGTTACATTAAATAGTACATAGTAACATTTTCTCCCTCTTTTGTTAATAGCATTTAAAAAAAATTTGGTTTTGATTTGAATTAAGCATTTGATCACGATGTATATTTTGGTAATTAGAAAGAATTAAACTACAGGAAAATATATAGAGAATGATGTATGCATTACAGTGTTGGCCTCCATAATGTGCTGCTTAAAATGTCTCATAAAATTGGTTATTGTCTTTGATTTTAAAGCCTTTTGATGTCTGTGTATTTTTTGTCTGCAAAATGGTTATGTTAAAAATTAAATCTCAGTAGAAAATCTTTATAGTGTTTAGGCTACTGAGTCCATAATTTATTTTCCATCAAAAGTGTATAATAATTATTTAGATTAATTGACTGTCATCATCAGGTCACGACTGTCATGCTGCTCCCTCTGATAATTGCCTTTGGAAAACTTGCAAAATGAATTTCCCCTGCAGTCTACGCCATATCAGCTGGATTTCCTGATGGGGGCGAGGGGGTCTCATTCAGCTTATGGCACGACCTATTTAAAATCTCTTAGCAGTGGATAGTCAACACCCTAGAAAGAACTAGAGCAGTGTTTCCCAACCTGGTCCTCAGGGACGCACAGCCGGTCCATGTTTTTGCTCACCCCAAGCTCCCTGCCAGACAGTCCATGTTTTTGCTCCCCCCAAGCTCCCTGCCAGACAGTCCATGTTTTTGCTCCCTCCAAGCTCCCTGCCAGAAAGTCCATGTTTTTGCTCCCTCCCAGCTCCCTGTCAGAGAGTCCACATCTTTGTCCTGGGAGCTAGGAGGGAGCAAAAACATGGACCGGCTGTGCGTCCCCTAGGACCGGTTTTGGAAACACTACTCCTGAGTCAGTGAGCAGTGGAAATGGGGTTTGTCTGACCACAAGCAGCAGCACTAGGAGATGGATCACTGCATATTCTCATACCAATCAGCTGAAATAACATGCATTTTAAATTAGACACCAAGATATACTAGAATATGACTGTAGGAAGGATCATCAGCTTCTTCATACGAGGACAAACGTCTCTGTAGCAAGACTTGTCTGTGTGCATGGTAAAAAAAAACTGCAGGCTACTTCATTCATTTTGAAATACTGTGTCTATGGTATATATTTCATTTTGATCACAACATCCATCACATTTGACCGTGGTGTTAACCTCTGATATGAAGGAAAGTGCATCATTGAACATGGTGGAATATGGATCACAATAAACTATTTTGTTAAAACCTACTAATCACATCCCACAGCACAAGTGCTATTTATTGCATTTCAATGCCTGGTGATTACCCAGCAAATTCTGCATTACGGTTCAGAGAAAATTTCAGTCTGTATCAAAACTTTTGTAAAGAGCTAGACACCCATGTGTTTCAGTGCAGACCAAAATCAGTCGGGTCTTTCAAACATGTGTGTCTAGATATACTCACAGCACAAACTTAAGGAAAGGTTTAAAAAATTCTGGCCCTAATTCCAACCACAAACAATCTTCATATAAACTTGAAAAGAATGACACCTATACATTCACTGTTCTGTGCAAACTTCTGTAAATACTACTGTAAACTTGTAACAATGTGCAAAGCATGTATTTTGTATGAAGCCTGATTTAAAAGAGGCATTGCCTTGCGTTTAAATGATGTCTTTTTAAATTGTGAGTGGCTTTGTGTTTTGCAGAAATATGAATCCAGTTGTAACGCCGCAGAAGCTCCTTTGTTCTGAGAGTTTTTTGTTCTGGTTTATCTCAGGATAAACACATTAATAGAAATGTGGTACTGCAGCTGCCTCAGTGTTTTACATGGTGGGACTGCAGTAGTTTGTCATTTCTGAGAAAAGGTCCCAAAGTGTTGCTCTTGGCCTTTAGCTCTGGCTGACAAAGCCAACGCGGAAAACCAAGCAAATCACAGGAAATGGCCCAGAAACATCACGTTTGCATTATGAAAGGCAAGAACAAATCAAAAGGTTAGCATTTTCTACAGATATATGCGTCTAGCATCCATGCTGCACTCAGTCTAATCAAGTGTTCATGAAGGTCACTAAAATGATCCCAGCTATATACAGAGGTTGGATGATGAAACTGAAACACCTTTTTTGGCCAAAATAGCATCAATTCAAGATACAAGTCCTGTACAGCGGCCAGAGGGATTTTGAGTCATTCCTCTTGCAGAACAGTGGCCAGGTCACTATGTGATGCTGCTGGAGGAAAGTGTTTCTTGACAATGTTTGAACCATTAGCTGAATATTGTTCTCCAGAATGGTTTGGTAGTCCTTGGCAGTGATGTACCCATCTAGCACAAGTAGTGGGCCTAGAGAATGCCATGAAATTGCAGCCCAAACCCTCACTCATCCGACCCCGTGCTGCACTCTGGGTGTATATCAATCCGGGTGGTAATGCCTAGCAGATGTGGGACAGACGAGGAAGGTGGACTCATCAGAGAACAATACATGTTTCACATTTTCCACGGCCCAAGATTTGTGCTGCTAGCACCATTGAAACCAATTTTTGGCATTGGCATGAGTAACCAAAGGTTGGCTATAGCAGCCCGACCATGAATATCGACCCTGTGAAGCTTCCGATAAACAGTTTTGGCAGAAACAGGTGAATCGAAGCGCGCATTTAATTTTGCACTGAGTTGAGCAGCTGTGGTTTCAGGTTTTTTGGAAACGATCTGGGTTAGTGCGCAGTCGCCCCTTTCAGAGAGCTTCTTCTTGCTTCCCCAGTTACTCCTGTTGGACGTGGTCTGTCCTTCGTGGTAGTATGCCAACATTACCCTGGGTACTGTGGCTCTTGATACACCACAAAGACGTCCTGTCCTGGTTACGGATGCACCAGTGAGACGTGCACCAACAGTTTGTCCTCTTTTGATCTCTGATATGTCTCACATTATGTTGTGTGAATTGCAATATTTTATGTACAGCTGTGCTATTGCTCTGCTAATTCAAGCTTCACACTCTGCTCTTACTGATGGAATGTGCAATCAGTGAAGATTTGCCACCAGGCTGGGTGTATATAGGTGTGATACCTCAAACACTTTATTAATCAGGGTTTCGGGTTCATTTTTCCAACTCCTGTATGTTATACACAGTAGTGCCCTGTTTTCCGAGGCAAATAAGAGCAAACTATGTGTAGACTCCATATCTAACTGGTCCAAAATGCGGGACGAAGGACATGGAAGCAGGAGTTTGGTGAAAACAAACAGGGTTGTATTAAACCAACCAAAATCAAAAGGATCATGGGCAATCAAAAGAATGAGCCGTCAACAAGCTGGGCTGACCTTGTGCAGCTATGATGTTATGACTTAAATGACAGGACTGGCGAGCACAGTACTGGGAAACATCTTTATGCCATAAATAACAAATGAGAAAATGAGGCAAGCCATACATACATAGGTAAAGGTAAATTGATAAATTATGCATATAAACACATTACCTACACCAAATACTTATAATAATAAAGTACACTGTACATTATTGTACAGTACTGTAATCTCATTCAAATGAAAGGGATCCTGGTATTTCAGCCTCATTCTCGATTAGATGATAGAGCAATGAAAAACATATAATTTATCAAGGGATGACGGAGCAATGAAAATTATGCTTTTTATAAATTTCTATAAGCCATGCAGCGAATGCTGGAGACAGACTGGGTGAGCGTTCTGTGGGGAAGCGGGGGGATGGAGACAAAGGGAGAAGAACCGTATGCTGGCTGCCACTGAGCTGGTGAATTTCAGCACTACGGCCTGTACTCAGTTTGAAACTTATGAACTGTTTGTTTACCAAATTTTTTTTTAGTTTTTTGCATTGTGGTAAACTGCAGATAACTGCAACTGCAGTTACTTAAACCACAATTACAGGGGTCCCACTATATATAATAATAATTTATTTTTCAGTACAGAGTGAAAATAACATTATTTTGGGGCTGAAATGACAAAAAGTAAGAAGTAGAGTACACTTTCAAAAGCTAATTTTCCCAGCACAATCCAGACTTGTGAATGTGTATAGTATGGAACGTGTAGTGTATTCTAGTGTTCCATGAAATGATTTTCTCAATTCAGTTCAACAAAATGACAGGAAGAAAATAAAAACCATTTTATGAAATTGTCTGGCACATTTTCTCCATTCAAAATTGCAGTATATTAAGCCTCCTGCACACTAAACCATCACAAGGAGTGATACTCAATAAACATGAATGTTCTACTGTAGCAAATGGCAGTCATATTCTACCACCGAAGTTAATGTATTGGTGCTACCATTGTACAGTATATTGTATATACTACTACTATGAAAAAAGAGAAACAATTATGCAAAACCCCAAATTCAACATCACAATAAAATTAAAAGCCAAATGTGACATTTGTATATGTAGTAAGTGGGAATTGTAACAATGCGTTATTTGCAATTCCTAGACAGACAAGTCAGGGTGGTGAAAAAATACTCTGTTATAATGCATAAAATACTGCCTCAGTTACTCGGCAGTAACAGCAAACATAATTCATTCCTAATTCATCATTTTGAGTTCTTAAAAGAGTTAAAACTCACATTAATTCAATTACAGTCACAGAATTACCCACAGCTCTGGCCCTAGTCTTTGATTAGCTTTCTTCAGCTTTTGTTCATTGTCCTAAATTTCGCTGGGTATGAGCAGCATATTAATTCTTAGTGCACGTGCGTTGGCTGAACCATAATGTATCTTGTTTGGACAAGTATCTGACTGTCTCCATTAATATTCTCCCTGCTTTTTTCTGCAGTTGATAAGCTCTTCCAATTTGTGGTTTTCATCTTGTTTTTTATTTTTGAATTTTGGACCTAGTCATACTTTTCATAGTTCTGAATTAAATATTGCATGTGTTAATTTTGAATTGCTTGATAGCACAAATGTGCATTTTTTTATTAGTTTATTTAAATAAAAAACAAAAATTTCCCTTATGCTATTGTTCCAGTAAAAACATCATATATCAGCCCAATGGATGGATATATGGGTGGATAAAAGTTCATAGTTCTGGTTACTGAAAAATCACTGGGTTTGCATTACATCATACGGTATTTGGCAGACCTGGTCAAAGCCCTTGTGACACTCTGGGCAAGCTTGACCGCCGGTGATCGCCCCAGCAAGCTTCACCTCCCAGTTTCACTTTGTCTTGGACAGTGCGCACCCTGGGCGGGAGGGGCACAGCTTGCTCAGTCGGTGACCTCTGAGAACCTGGCATTGACCGGGTGTGTTGTTCAGTGTTACATGAGCATCTCTGCAGAAAGCAGGAGCAGTCACACTACACACTGTGCTGATTGTTATACTCTTCACAGTAGTGAAACAGTCATTTTGTCCTCTCTTATTAGGGTGGCAGTGTGGTAAACAGAGGGATGATATTGTGCAGCAGCACCCTCCTAACACCAGGGCTGCCCATCTTCAGCCTTTAGCATTTGCTATCAGTAATGATCCTTGACTGGGCTGTTTTAGAAAGGCATTGCACCACTGTCACATGGTACAGGTTATTCTTTTTTTTATAATTTTGGCCATCAGTTAATTATTCTAATCAATGATTTCTTAACGGTTTAATGCAGACTAACATATAGCCTTCTACAGTTTAACTTTATTGACCAGTACAAAAATGATGATAATAAGATAATAAGGTTAAGAATGACAAATTGAATGATCTGAAACAAACACTTTCATTTTAATGTTCAAACCTTAAATTCATCAGCAGCTCAAATGAGGAGATATTGTGAAGCTGGTACGACGTCTCAGCAAACACTGGCAGCATTTTGTCATTTTCAGTAATCAGCTAGTATGTACATGTAATTTATAAGCACTCTCCCCCTTTGAAATTGGAAACATATTTGGAATTATTCATTGGTTTGTTGGTGGTGGTAATGGCATTTGTACTTTCTAGATCTAATTATATTAAGATGCGTGTAATATGAAATATTTTCTTGAATCGTGAGCCTGCTATTTTTTTTTCATTATTGTATAAAACCTTAATGAAATTTGCAGAGATTTTAAGATTAAGATTAATTTGGAATGACGTCATTCAGTTATAAACTGAAATCTAGCCCCTCTGCTATTTTCAAGGGATGGATCACTACGCTTTTACCAAAAAATTAAATTACGAGAAATGCTTGACATTTCCGTTTGCAAATGTGATAAATAACAGTGGGGGTTCACATTAATTTATTTTGTAAATTGTATCAGACCATAATACGTCACGTGTTAACGTCATAAAGCCACAGAGTCTGGTTTCCTACAAATCACCTCTGTGAAACTCCAGTATTGAATTAATCTTACAACTTAAATCAGTTCTTAATTACATCCATTTTTTCAAAGTCTGGTTATTAGCTGCAAGTTGTGGCAGATCAAGCCTTGCAGTCTCTGCTCATATATATTCTTAATTAATTAAAAACAAGCATTATGTACAAACCTCAGTGGCTCTCATGCAAATGTATATTGATTCAGTACTTAGTGAACATTGAATGATAACCATTATAGTAAATGTTTTGTGGATACTTGTTTTTGTGTTTATTGTACTCAACAAGCATGGGAAATCAACCAGCATGGAATGCTATACAATGGAATCAATCTAAAATCTCCTCAGAGAAGACAAGAGTTTTCATCACTTTATTCTCATAGTCTGGGCCATTTAAATTAAAATATTTAATTTACATATATATTTTTTTATTGACATATATCTTATGGCATTGTGTACACAAACCATGACCCTCTCTGGGAGAAGCAGCAGAAAAATGAGATCAGATTATATCCTCGAAACAATATAAAATATAAAAGTTTCATCTCTGTAATTTTGTTTCCAGCAGCTATCTATTTATGTATAGAGAGGCACAATATGCGTGGTGGATATCATATACAGATGAAAACCCTTCCCAAGTCCGCTGGGAGGTGAAGCACCTGGAAGCCATTTTAAATGATTAAATTTGTGGCTACAAGTGAACACTTCTTGAACTGAAATGCTTATTAACCTAATAAAAGACAATATGTCTGCAGCATAGTAATTTCCATACACTATTTGCATAAAGCTCTCAGAAAAAGCCATTCTGATACAGCTGCTATTTTAGACATATTGTTTAATTGCACATCATTGTAAAGGATCTATATAGCCTGTGTAAAGGATCTATATAGCCTGTGTAAAGGATCTATATAGCCTGACTTACAGATAAAGGTACTGAGCCCATTCGGTCATTGTGAGATAAGAAATGACACTTGTTAACTGTGTTTGATGATGATTGGGTGTCAACTGTGTCGCTGTTCATCATCTATGACTTTTTGTCAGGAAAAGCAGTCTGCCAGAGGTATTCTGTATCTGAATGTGTGCAACACCAAACTATGTCTCTATTAAGTCCCCTCTTGATGATTGGAACTTTCTAATCTCACACCAATAGTATTTCAGAATATCCAGGTTAAAGATTAATGCGCGATTCAAACTGCTGATCTGCATCAAGCCTCCTCAATTCGCAAAAGCCCAGATCACTCAGCTTCAGAAACAAGTCCCCACTTACTATCAGCCAACAATGGAGAAGCTGTCAGATATATATCTGTTATCTGAGATTTGTACATGTATGAACAGTATTGTACAGCATGATTACTTTTCTCCTTTACGGTGAATGTTATATTTATACTGACAGAATTACAATAATTGCAATACGTAAAATGTATTATTTGTATAATGTAGAATAAAGCAAATTCATTGATGGATTATCACATAAAAATAAATGTTTTATTGATTGAATAATTGCGTGATTGCTCTATTGATTGATTGACTTGTGAGGTCAAAAAGGGGAAGCACAGATTCATTTATAAATGCCATTAAAAGCATCATTTTAAAATAAAAGGATTAAAATCCAGCATATACAGTATAAAACCAGCTGAAATGTGTATACTATTGATATATTTAAACTAGCTTTGTTATTTGTATATAATAAACATTTATTTATATTGTTTTTAATATGTGGAACACTACATACAAGAAAGCTGATTTAAAGAGCTGGAACCCAGAAAGGCACCCTAATACCTGTATATGACATCATAAGGCACCCTAATACCTGTATATGACATCATAAGCCACCCTAATACCTGTATATGACATCATAAGGCAGTCTTATAGCTGTATATGACGGTGTGTAGTAGCTGTTCAGATTTTTTGTGCTGGGCCTACAAACAATACAATTCCAAAAACATTGGGACGCTGTGAAAAATGTAAAGAAAAATGGAATGCAATGATTTGCAAATCATATCAACCCATGTTTAATTGAAAATAGAAGAGGAACAACATTTCAAATGTTGCAGCTGAGAAACTGTATTGTTTTATGATGAAAATATGATTTGAATTAGATGTCATCAGCATGTTTCAAAAGAAGTTGGGACAAGGGCACCAAAAGGCTAGTAAAGTTGTGTGATGCTGAAAAAAACAACTGGTTTAATATCTCTCAACTAATTGTGTTAATTGGCAAGAGGTCAGTAAGATGATTGGGTATAAAAATGGTTTCCCAGTGAGGTAGAGCCTGTGCAGTGACTATGGGGAGAGGTTCATTAATCTGTGAAACATTGCAAAAATTTCAGAATAATGTTCCACAGCATAATATTGCAAAGAATTTGAGAATTTCATCACAGATTCAGACAATCCAGAGATATCTATATACACACGGACAAGGCTGAAAACCAGTATTGGATAGCTGTGATATTTGGGTCCTCAAGTGGCACTGCATTAAAAACATACACGATTCTATAGTGGAAATCACCGCATGGGTTCCAAACATCCAAAAACCATTATCTGTGAACACGCACATTATTGCTGCTTCCACAAATGCAGGATGAAGCTGTACCATGCAAAGAAGAAACCAGATCTAAACATGATCCAGAAACGCTGCTGACATCTCTGGGCCTGAGCTCATTTAAGATGGACTGAGGCAAAATGGAAAACTGTCCTCTGGTGTGATGAATCAATTTTTTTCTTTCTGGAAATCATGTACACCATGCCCTCTGGGCTAAAGAGCAGAGGGACCATCCAGCTTGTCATCAGCAGTCAGTTCAAAAGCCAGCATCCATTATGGCACCGGGGTGCATTAGTGTCCCGTTCCTCGGGTAGCTTGCACATCTGGAAAGGCACCATTGATGCTGAGTGATAAATACAGGATTTGGAGCAACATATGCTGGCATTCAGACAAATCTTGAATATATCAGCACAACAACGCCAAACCACATTTTGCACGTATTACAACCGGACTCCGTAGTAGAAACGTCCGGGTGCTCGACTGGCCTCTGTCCCGTCCCG
>JABFEB020000033.1:12485804-12499925 GCA_019775895.2 Stomatorhinus ivindoensis | reverse complement strand
GCGATGTTGTACTCATCCAGTCAGAAAGAAAGATTTTTCCGGTTAGCCGTGCACTTAATCACTGTCAGTCACGGCAAACTGTGGAGACGCTTAACATGAACACAGTGATGCGTTTTCCGTTATTATTATATGCGGGAAATTGAGTGTGTTTTACGCACTGGGGTGGTATCACCCTCCCAGCTGCTACATCCACAAATATCGCTGAGGGGGGTGTTGAAGGGTCAGTCTGAGCATCACCCACCAGGTCAGTGGTGAATAAATAATTATATAACAGCCTAGAAGGCTGTTGAACAATACGTGCGGTCATACTCTTTTTTTTTTTCTTTTCTTTTTAAATGGAAAATTTTTTGAGCCGAGTAGGCAAATCTGGATTCGGAACTTGAGTTGTGAATTTGTAATGAATTTATGCCCCTGGAGCCATCATGCAGTCTGACATCCCACCGCTGACAGTTCATCTCCAACCTGGGCACGGGAGACTCTTGAACGTGAAAACTTACATTTCACATGTGACAGGCTTGTCCAAATAATTACACTTTAGGAGAACGGATTATCCAGCTGATCTTTTTTATTACCGTCGGCCTATATTCCTTTGGGGTGGCTGTGATTTTTAATATATTGCCTTGTCTTGGCTTGGATTGTCTACCCCTGCTACGCCTACTCTGTAACTTGCACGACCAGAAAGCACGATCGCAAGCTGCGGTAAATGTCTCCTGTTTGCTGCATTAGCAAGTTATGGCATACTGTCACATTATCTTTGCAGTGACAATCACGTGGGATACAAATTTCACCATATGAACTCTTGCTGTAATGCATAATACTACAAATAAATTGAAAGGAAGCAACACCGTGGTGATGAAAATTGAGCCTAGATTAAGGTAAACCGAGCATCTTACGTCCAGGAGAGTAGTATTTGGAGAAGTGTCCTGTCTCACAGCGTGAAAGCTCATTAATTCGTAGTAATGATAGTTGTAGTAGTTGTTGGGATAATATGGGTAATGACTGTATCAGTGATAAAAACACAGTTTAACATGTCTCAGAAGTATAAGCATATTCAGGTATACAGGTATCTTACGTATAGATATTATGGTGATTGTGGGATCTACCCACCCGCGCCACGACGCAGTACCATGTCAGATTTTATGACCAGGGTTTTGGTCACCTACGTCCAAAGGGACACGCCTCCTGAGATGGATGTATATTTTAAAATACCCTGACTGTGCCAGGAAGCATTGGCAGGGTTGCCAGCTCTCACGCATCTGGCGTGACTCTCGGTTTCAAACTCAAAAGCATCTGGCGTGACTCTCGGTTTCAGACTTTCACGCATATGGCGTGACACGCTTTCAGACTCACACTCAGGCAAGACATCTTATGGGAAATCTATATTATTCCATTATAAACCTAAAATGAGCTGCATCGAAAACATCAGGGTAGTTTGCAAACCCCACAGTCTATTTACAAGGTAATACAACTGTTACATAGGCCTACGTGTAAATGCGTGTGAAGCCAGCTGACGAAAGTCGGCAACCCTGCTATGGCGACCGCACTGTCACAGTAATTTTGTAGTCACTTTACTGATTTTTTGTTTCAGCTTTTTTCTAAGGTTTTTTTTTTCTTTGTGCTTATCCGACTGTCGTTCCTGGATCGGAGTGAGGCCGCCGAAGTCTGCACCACCGAAGTTCAGTCCTGCCTTCACTCATGCAATAAATGCAGCCTCTGCAATGCACAGTTTAGTACACACACCATTTCCTGCTTGCTTTTTATATGTGCCCCGCCACGGAATAATGGAAATATGTTATGATATTTTGTGTCGTATCAAAAACGTTACCGTATTAAAATATGTATTTGGAAAATGAGTGGTCGACAGATCTCACTCCAGGATAACGTTTGTATTTCGACTTTACAAGGGTGATTTGTTTTACCTCAGAAGAATCCAGGTCCAGATAAAGCATTTATCAAAGACAAGGCACCGAAAGAAAAAAGAAATTATAATCACCCTGTTAAATCCATCCATCCATTTTCTATACCCGCTTATCCTACTGGGTCGCGGGGGGTCCGGTCCGGAGCCTACTCGGAAGCAATGGGCACGAAGCAGGGAACAACCCTGGACGGGGGGCCAGCCCATCGCAGACCCTGTTAAATACCAGCTAAATTTCAGACTAGGAGCTAACACTTTAAAAGGATGTACTTTTCCCCCACAAATTCTGGCTAATTAACTGAATTATAAAGTTTTTAAAATGAGGGTTGATAAACTACTGTGATTACAATTCCATAGAATTATTGTGACAGACAAGGGACACCTGGTCTAGCGAGGTGATCTTCCCCTGACTATTTCCACCACTATGTCTAAATCGATGTGTCAATGTTGTCGCCCCTACAACCCAGATGGCTATTGACACCAGTCCCAAGATCTTCCATTTCATAATGTCCAGCTTCTCATGTTGGAATTTCCTCTTGTGTACTGTCAGCTCAATCACAAACTGCTCCATTCCGGGCCAAGAGGCGAAAACGCTGCCAGACCATGCCTTCGCAACACAAACTAACAGATATTTGGGAAATTGAGAAAACAGCAGTTGCTGTGATTTGCCGAACTGGCAAGTGGACGGATTTGCGGGGAAGCTACAAGGACCAACACATGTACCCTGGATATTTTTAGAAACTGGATAATGAATAAAGAATACTGTAACTATAAAACTAAAACTGTAAACATGTCTATATATGGAAGCATTTCTTTTACCTTTTTTCCTTATTGCCAGCTGATGCACAGAAACATCTGAAAACATGAGCTCTTGTGATCCCTAGATGTTGTCATTGTAAAGTAAAATTAGACATGGCTTGTCTTGTTCAATAAGGAGAAAAAATTGTCATTTTTGGTTGAATCATTTTAATAAGAATACAAATGCATGATTAGAATATTAAATAATATAATTATTAGAAATTGTAAATAAAATCCTGTAAAAAGGAAATAATCAAAGAGACAAACAGTGCTAAGATTATTCTCTCCATGCATCTTCTAACCATTTACCCCACTCCTGGACTAACATAATTTTCCAAACAAATGTTTTTGCAATGATCACCTGCCTACCAAGGTCACCAAAAGGAAACACCGGGAAGAAATATGGGGGGGGGGGGGGTTTGGAAGTCATACCAATCAGATGGCTGCATAAATCTCATGACATGTGTGCTCGTCCAATCAGCATGAGTCGTCTTATCTGGTTTAGAGACTAATGAGGCCACGACCTGCAGCCAAAGCACCCAACTAAGCTATCAGAATACAAAGGCATGTGTGACTTTTCCCAGCAACTGCAACAAATACATCTTACAAATGCCAATAAGGAGGCTTTCATTATGCAGCAAGCAAAATATTTTATTGCAATGCATAGGCACCCTTTTTCCATGCTATGGGCAAGTACTTTAATTTGCATTAACTGTCTCAAACCCTCCTGACAACTATTGTTCAGATTTTACACTCATCGCCCTCTGTCTTTGAGCTTGTTTTTAACGTTTGCCCAATACTCTTGGTGCATCTTCCACATTCCTTGTGCTGTAAAGGGTGTGAATGAGGGTAAAAAAAACTTGGCAAGCACCTTCGCAGTATCTATATCCTTCTCTCAAGACATTTTTAGGACAGATGGCGGCGCCTGTTTTTAATAGGGCATTAAGTCCCTTCTCTGCATGTTCCATACAAAAAGAGCAGGAATGCTGTTACTACGGGAGCAGAGACAGGTCGTGACTTTGATAACGTGCATTAGCATTTAAGGTGCCCAAGAAACACCGCTAATATGTGTTATATTCCCGAAGCTTAAGGTGCAATGCCCAGCAGATCTGTGCTAAGCTACCGACCGTCACGAGGACCGACGGCTTGCAGGTGACAGAGGTGCCCTGTTAAATTTCAGCAAATGTCAGCACACCGGAGAGCTTTTGTCGCACCAGAAGCTATTATTTATGCTGCAAGCTAAATCCATGTACATTTATCCACTAAGAGGTCGCATTTTTTTCAGGAATAAACCATCTAGCTTAGCAAAGCAGCAACCTGTCTGCAGTGCTACAAACAGCTTTCCTTCTTGTTAAGGGTTCAATAGAAAAAAACATGCAGAAAATAACCGGTTATTCCCCAAAACATATATTTAGTATTGATTTTCAGTGCTTTTAAAAAACCTGTGCTTGGCTGTCTCATATGTCTGGGAAACTGCCTTCCTGTTTCATCAAGTGATGCAGACTTTACATTAGGAGACAATATAACATAACTGTACATACACCTAATGTTGCGTGTCATTTTACGTGTTCAAGGGCCCCTATAAGGTGCTGGGCCCCCTGAATCAGCCAAGGCGCCGGGATCCTCCTATATCCGTGGATGCATGTAACAAATTATGGTTTCCAGGAACACTGACTTCATACTGACTTCATGAAGGGCTTGTTATTATATTTCTGCACGCCAGGGTCAGATGTTCTGATCAGTTTCCTTCTCCCCCAAATATGGAGAAAATTTATTTTTCGGAGAAATTCTTTAAGAAGATGAGAGCAAAGGGACCTCAGAGGGCAGCGGTATCAGCTTTGAGCTTCTGCTCCCTTCAGGAGAGAGACGCCTAGGAACCTCCTGGTGCACCTTTCCCTTTGTGAGAAAAAAATAAGAGAAAGAAGTGAAATTCATTTTTATTGCTAAATTAATGACTTTATCCATTATTCAAAAATGGTTTTAAGCAGTACAGGCACTCCCCGGGTGCGATGTTTCGACTTTACAATGGGCAAATATTTTTCACTTTCAGTGCATAATTCAATTAATTATATGAGATATTCAACACTTTATTATAAAATAGGCTCTGTATTAATGATTTTGCCCAACTGTAGGCTAATTTAAGTGTTATAAGCATGTTTAAGGTGGGCCTGGCTGGGTAAGGTGTACTGTATTACAATGCATTTTTGCGTTACGAGGTTTATCGGAATGTAACCCCAGCGTAGCCTGGGGCCAGTCTCTATAGCTATGAACATAAGGGGATGTTCATGATTGAAATCATTAGTTTTTAGATTATTTTTTGTAGTTAAAAGGGAGAATGCCGATTGGACTCCGAGGTTTTTAAGGACTTTTGCTGAGAAAAGGTGCATTAAAGACAGTCCTTAGCTTTTGAAGTAATGACCATCCTTTTGAGGTTTTTTTTTCCGCTTAGAACATTTCTGGGATTTGAAAATTCATGAATGCAGTCAACTGAAAGGTACAAGCATTTGAACACGGAGCTAGCCTTGCCAAGAGCTGCACTTTTACAAGCAAATTTAGATTTGTTTATAACTAGTAAATATTACTTATCTACCCTCCACTGAAAGCAACTTAAATTCCTGACATTATAGCCATAAGAAAACAGTCCTTTGGGCAGGCAGTAGGTGATCAGCCGCAGATGATAACCTTTAAAATGCTGGGAAAACGGCGCTTTCTAGCCAACATGTTCCGAGGTGTGTTTTCCACAGTTCTGTCAGCTCACAAATTAGCGGTGGGTGGGAGCAGTGCCCAAGCACTCTAACGCTGGTGGAGGATCGGTATTTAAACCAACCCCTCCTGGAGTTTTCTGCCACTGGCCACATAGCGGCTGCAGTGAACAGACCACTTCCGATGTGACTCACATCAGTGGCACATTAGACACACTTGGGTGGATGGACTAATGAGTAACGCTGCCCAAAGGAAAAGGATTCTCAGAAGATTTGATGTCATCAGCCACAGAGAAGGACTCACCTTAGAGCAACTATGGACACCATCACTCCTTCACGTACACACACACACCCACACACACACACACACAAGTTGGTCTTCCTATCTAAATGGGAGAAATCCTAACCCCAATCATGACAACCTTAACCCCTACCCATCCCTAACCTTAACCATAAGTAACCAACCCAAATACAAGACTTTTGGCATTTTTACTTTTTTGATTGCATTCACAGATCTTTATAAAACTGAGCTTATCCAAATGGGGACTTCAAAAGATCTCCACAAAAGTAGGGAAATTTTGGGTTTTACTACACTTTGGGGACAATATGGTCCTTAAATGTGATCTATGCAAACACACACACACACACATCGTTCACTGGCCCCTTAGAACCTTAAGTGTCATGAACCTTTTTTACCTCACAACCCTTTTTTTATCCTTATTTTACTTTTATTTTGTGCACGTTTTGTTTTCAAATTTTCACATGCTTTAGATATTGAAACAAGCCCCATTGCCATTTTTCATTGTCATTAAATCTTTTCCCTTTTTCAGATAATGCATCTTAATGGGGAATCTTTATGTTTCTAAGCCTATATAACACATTCTTCTGTTATACATACTGTACCTACTCTGCTTACATTATGACAACATTATGACGTCATTTTAAATCCTGTGGAAAAGGTGATTGTAGTAGAACTCATTGAGCCTACGTGAATTCCTTCTGATTATGGGCTGCCATTTCCATGACACAAGTCTGATCTTGGATGAGCTGGATTTGTTACTGAAATCCAAAATGTGATGTTTTCTTAGTATGAGAGGACAGTGCTTTTCTCTGCACATTTTCCAGCAGACGGCATTTTCTTTGATGCCACTAGCTTCAGTATTTCCAAGTTTTCAGACATATGTAATTTAATCTTCTTGCTCGAAGAAGATCTCTAAAGAAGGTCTCTAAATGATCTCCATGTTCACACTTGTAAAATTTGTATGAAGCTTCCACGTACATAAAACAACCTGTATGTATTTTTGATTTTACCATTTTGTTTGTGTTTTCGAATGAAAATTGGTGTCGAGAGAAACAAATGTTTGTGCTTTTCAACTTAGATTCAACTTAGATTGTCTATTATGACAGTCTTTCAGTTCTTCTGTGCATCACTAAATAAATTTTAGTTTATGATTTGGAAGCGTCCTGTGCATCAAGTAAATTCCTGCAGTATTTCAGGATAGTGTACACTTCTTAAGGTAGCTTAGCTAGTACCATTCAGAGAAGCCTTTCTGCACACCACTGTTGTCCTGAGCTGTGATTTTGCACTTTTTGTGCTCTGTTATTTTTCGCACTTACCTGCAAATCTGATGTGAAGACATACATAGGGGTTGGATCTATGTCTTAACCTGGGGACCGCCTGTCCTGGTGTCAGATGATTCAATGGCGATTCCATCATTTCAGAAACAGCCACCTCCCTATGTCTGTCTTCACATCAGAATAATAGGCTTTATGGAAGTCCGTTTGTAAGTATGAGTTCTTGCCTTCAATCAAAACACATTCAAATTTCCTTAGATCCAGTGTCTTAGTCGTTCTTCTGCTTAGCCCCACAGTAACTGAACCTCTTGATCCTGTCTGCATGTTGTATGTATTTAGATGCAGACTTGAGAGTCCATCTTAAGTGTAGCTGGCTGTCTGCATTAACGTACAACTGCACATGATAAATTTGCCATTGAGTGTACATTCTAATAAATGTAAATCTTATTCCCATTTATCCGCTTAGTTTAAAAAAAGACTCACCCAAGCTACATTTATGTGACCTTTAATTAATGTTTTAATTAATTTTAAATGGATGACATTATGATTGCCATTCAAAAATACTTTAGTAATCCAACTCAGTCTATTCGCAAATGAGTCATCCTACATAGAATTATATCAGGTCAGAATGGCATGATGAGATGGTAGCTGATTCAGTCATCAAGTTCACTGGCTATGCGTATCGCTCTCTAAAGCACAGGTCTCCGGGTAAACATGATCCCATCCAGCCCTCAGTAGTCTAGACTAGGACAGAGAAATCCAGAAATTTTTAAAAAGCAGGATGTGAAAAGAGGGGCCTCGCTGGCTTTTGCTGTCACAGATGGACCCCGATGCTAACTAAAGCAGACATTATAAACAGAAATTGAATGACCATTGAGATGGAAATGAATAAGCAGATGGCTGCACTTCGGCATAATGTCAATATATAATCAAAAAAGGGAAAACAAACAGCAACAAATTGCATCCATGATGCTATTCCATCCCTCAGAAGCATAGTTATACATTCTGTTTGAGCTTCTCTGTGTTTTAAAAATACTCCATATCACTTCAGTTATTTTCAATAACATCAGTGGTTGATTTACCTCAAAGAATTCTGGCTGAACTCAAAGAGTCTTGTAAGTCATAACGTTATATTTGGTGCTGTGCACACAATGCTGTGTGACTAATACTTGGCTTTGAATCTGGCTAGAATATTGTTGTGTCTTCCTCAGATTGATTCGTGTGAGTACAGTCAAACCAAAACTAGTGGAAGTGGGTTCAAAATTGCACATAAATCTCCCAGAATGGGGTTTAGGACTTCATGAAATAGAATTTGACTGAAAAGCAATGTCTGATTCAGTGAGTGAAAGCTTTTGTCCAAGAAAGATTTTTCATAGTAGACCGAATCCTAAAATATTTCAAAATTGTGGTGTGACTTGCGTAAAAAGCGATTGAAAATGGTTAAGAATAGCTCTCAGAAGGTCCCTCCTACCTCGAAAGGTATTTACAAAGTTATGGAATCAGTGCCAAATGTTTTACTCCTGGAGGAGCAAAATCTCATTTTGTATGTATAACTTTGAAAAGGTCACACACAGACGGGATGAGCTGTGACTGAAGCTTTCCGAACAGCAGAGAGACCAGCGAGAATTTCACAGGGAAGGTTGAAGCTGCTTTTTCCTTAAGGCCACTTGCGGACGTGGACTCTGGGGCAGAATTAAATTAAGAACATGGCTCGCGGTGAGAGGAGCCTCACTTGTTTGAGCGTGGGCTACACACCATGGGCTGCTGGATGATCATTCCATCACGCTCAGCATCCACAGCTCGTTGGGAGCAAGTCAGGGCAGATGTTCTCCCCATGCTTTATGCATTTCTTCTGGGAAGTCCCGTTTCCTCCTGTAGTCCAAAGACATCTATAACAGCCATGCCAGCATCATTTTATCTGAGGCAAACAGCAGGATTTTCATTAAACTGCAAAGCTTTAATCGCAGCTTATATACACCCTTTGTATGTAGAACCACCACTATAAAGACAGATTTGTGATAGTTATACCCAGAATAAAGACAAGGAAGCCTGCTTTCCATTTCCAACTGACCAGCAGTCCCAAATGAGCTTCTAACCTCCCTAAGAAGTTATGTTCCACTTCACACCTCCAACCAGCCCGATGTCCCTTTTATCACAGGGTAACAAATTTTACACTGTCCCACTGACCTGATGTGTCCCCAGACATCACATCCAAGTGGCCGATAACCTCCTCTTATTCTCACTCTCAATCTTTCTGTCCACTTCCTCCACAAGGTCTCAACTTCCAGACGTGCTTCATGCCAGCAGGACCAGGCTGTGTGCAGCTGAATAGAAATGGCACGGATCCAAGGATCGAACTAACTTGGTGATCTACAGGAATATCCTGGCGTTGTGCCACTCTACAGTCACCCCTGCTAAGGTGACCCTCTTTCAGAATTCTTTCAGCCGACTCATGCTGTTAATTCTCTCTTTTCGCCTCTCCCACCCTCCGCCTGCATTTTCCACTTCTCTCACCACAGAAGATTCTGCCTCGCTTAAGAGACACTGGCTTCCATCACCAGCCTGTTCCCCAGGTTTATTTTTCCACCCCTTCCTTTTATCTCATCTGTTGTTAAATTCTCACTTTTCTGCTGCTTATTTTCCCACTAACATCAATTTTTGAAGAGGAAGCAGTCAACTCTTGATCCTGGAATAGTCTGGAACTAGTGATATATGTCTTATCCCTTTTTGCGCCCAAATCCTGAGAACATGCACTCTAGCTCTCTAAGTCATATCCTCTTTAGCTGTATTCAGCAGGGATTGGGGCGGGGGTCCCTCACTCTTTGCCCCGTTGGCGGCTCCCCTGGTCTCCATCATCCCTCAGGGCTTCTCGGGTCACTGCTGTTCTGCAGACACAGAGGACGACTTCTGCTCTGAGACTCCAGATGCTTAGTGGACACGCTGTGATCAGTCCATCACCTCAAAGTTCACCTGTAGGAGATTAACCATAGTCTAGCTAATGTATAATTTCACCACAAGCCAAGAATCATACTAAAAAGCATGATTATTGCACAGATAACACTGCAAACATGTTGCTGCCTTGAAATGAATGGGCCACCACAACCACAGGGAAAGTCACCTGTTCCTGTGGTTAGAAACTTGAATAAAGATGCAAACATTTTTGCATTTTTGAATTAACTGATACTTGCCTTCTAATATTATCTAATTGTCATGATCTTTCGATTTCATACAATACTGTGTATTCAGCATATTAGAATGTTCTGCATGGTGTGTAGGAGGTAGCTCTCAATGGCTTTTCCTTAGGAAGCCATCATGCTTCAATGAAGGCGTCACTACAGAAGCCACTTTTATAATCCAGGAGCAGATCCCAGTGAAGTGACTGGTCAGCTGATTATCTGTTTCCAGATACGGTTTAATGATTTATCTACAAAACAGTGACCACAAGGTAATAGATACTAGAAGGGTATCCAAATTTATGCAAACAAGCAAATGAGAAAATGACTCATATGGGGAGAGACTTCATCGAATGAATCAAACCATTGTGAAGCATCTGTGATTTTGCCTTTTTTATATTTCCTGTAAATGACTTTTGGGTTGGCTTATTTGTTAGGCATCTAGTCCTATATAGCCAAATCTCTTTTAGCAATGATGTAACTAAGGTCAGACAAGGATGCTGGCCAGTAATTATCCACAAATGGATGAATTACACGTCGCTGTCCATTTAGTTTACATCCCATTAGAATCATTGTTAGAAGTGCACATTTTATCCTGCGCATACGTTGTATAGCAGCAACCTGTTGTGGGATTTGAATCAAGCAAAGGGAACGAATTAAACTCTCATTCAAACTCCCCAGCAGCTGCCAAAACCCTCTCATGGAGCATGCATAAGGATGATAAATAGCTTGACACAGGGTACAAAATGTTGCATAAAAATGGCTCTGCTAGAGTATCATGATGTCGCTCACAGGTCCCAGGAGTACTTAAGGGAGATGTGTTTATTTTGGAAGGACATGACAGAAGCACGCCATTTGATCTTCTGCATAGGATGCAAGGTTGTAATTTGTTTTAATAGACAAAGTGGTGGCAGACGTTCGGATGTCAACACGTTTTTCAAAACATTGCGGGTTGCTTGATGGGACACATGAGAATGCCGTGTAACCCCCCCCCCCCCCCAAAAAAATGCTACATTACATTGGGGCCATTCCATCACCATGGTTTCTGCCGATTGATGGAATGCCGCACTAGTCGTAATGACATTCGATGAAAATGTCCTGCTGTCATTTGAAACTCGGCCACTTTCCCTGCCTCTGCGTCAACATGCATCATTTCAAGTACACATTAGCCCTGACTGCATGATCACGCTGTGAAGGTGATATTGTCCGGATAAAAACATTTCTAGTCCAACAGTCTGGTTCTGCCAAAGGTTATTGATACAGTAAGGAAAATGATGAGCAGAATCCAGCTGGACTGGCAATTTGAGGATCAAAATAAAACATTCATCATATGATCTTTTAAGCTTACATACCTCTACAGTAACTGAACAGTGACTGGAATGACTAAGTAGTTGTATTTGGCTACAATAAATTAAACTTTTGCACAGTGTCTTTTGTTACCATACTTGCAGGGTTGTGTATAGGGTCAAGGTTAGAGGTCCCCCCACCCCTGTTACTCACCATTTCAAAACATATCATTGGTTAATGATAAGTTTGGCGCCACGGTGTAAATTATGGCCCCTCTTAAGGATTTTATTTGTCACGTGCAAGGCATACAGTTCCAACTACAACCTGCAGTTGAAATACGAGGTGGTCAACTCATCCATTAGAATACTGAAAGCAGTAAGACAGAGTTACATCATAATAAATATGTAATAAATAAGGAACGGTAGTCTCACATAATTCCCACTGCCACTGTCCAAGTGGGTGAGAATAGTATGAAGGAATACTGGCATCGTCAGTGGATCCATTTGGCTGATAGGCCAACTGACGTGGATCCATGGTCGTAGAGATGATGGAGCAGATGTCGTTAACCAGCCTTTCAGAACACTTCATTACAAGGGAGGTCATCTTAGAGAAATCCCAGAATCCTCCCTGCGTACCTGGTGAAAAATTCAAAGCATTCGGTACCTTTGGTGGTCTGCAGTAATCTGTATGTTTCTGTATGTTTCACTTGGTAGTAAATGCTTTTGACAATGTATTAGAAACAAACAGAATGATGCATAGATATTCTGAGTCCCAGAGAGGATAATTAATTTTGAAAAGCCCCAAAATTTTATTGAACAGGTTTAGTCATGCAGCCATATAATCAATATGACATTCAAGTCAAAATTAATGAGGTTTCCTTTTATCCTGTGCAAACAATCATTAAAAATTAGCTTCAGTGAGACCCGTATGTTTTATGGCGATGAACCATCTCAGAGTATCACTGTTATACATATTTCATGTATGGTTATATATTTTTTAAACCATTTAGCGGTGTTTCAGATGGTTAATAATGTATTATTTTCTTACTCAGCTTACTCATCTCTTTAAGATATTTTGTTTCTAAATTCCCCACTGTATATGTCATGATCCGCCTGTCCGAGCATCGTGTGTGCCACGCCCCCTCATTACCTCACGTCTGATCCTGATTGTGGCCACCTGTTGTCGAGTGATTCCTGCGTGTATTTAGTCAGCGTCTGTGTTCATCTCCCCTGATGAGTCATTAATGTTGCTAACTGTTACCTAATGTTACCGTAGTGTTACCTTGATGTTGTTTCCTGTGATCTGCTGTTACCCGATGTCCGTCGATGTTTACGTCCCGTCCTGCCTTCGTCCCAGAATAAACCCCATTACTACCCCGAATACCTGCCTGCCTGGTCTGTCCGTCAGACGTGACAGTATATGCAATTCTATATAATTTAATAAACAATGAAAAGAAATAACAAAAATAATAATAATTATGATTATTATGATGGCTCTGTGGTTTAACAGGAAGCTATGTCACCTCACTGTTCTGCTCCGGAAGGTTTGAATGCGGTGTCAATTTTTTGCTCTGGTGCTTCTGTGAAATTTTCCTAGGTAACCTTGTTTAATCTTACGCTCCAGAGATGTGCTGTTGAGATGAAGTGATAGCTGTGGTCAGCAAAAGCATGTGTAGGCAGTCTGGGAAGGTCTTAGATTCTACCCAGCGTGAATCACGCTGGTTGTCCTGACCTCCCCTGGCTGAGGCCTCTGAGCATCATGACAACCGTAACACTCCATGACACAGGGTCGTCACACTGCCAAGCTAAATATGCCGTTGTGTGAAAATCTCGTTAAAGCTACATACACATATGCAGAGCATGAGAGAGTCAGGGATATTCGGAATCAAGTTTGACTGTGTTGCAGGGTTATGATAAGACTTACTGCTGATCAGTGTGCTACGTGTTATCAGGAAAGAGGGATGTTTGTCTACAGAATAGCTGCTTAACCTGCATGATTTATTTTAGAATCTGCTGCTGACTCTGACACCTGGTTCTGCTGGCAAACAAGAAGACGACGGGCAATTCCCGACATGAACACTAATCCCTAATGGACATCACTGGGAATCAAGGGAATCACTGATTATCATTGACCAGTCACTTTAACGACAGCAATTGATGAATTTGTAAAGGATTCAGAAAGCTTTATTTCCATTTGTACATATACTATAATATACTTCTTGCATGCCTCCCCTCAGACTTAAAGCACATATAACAAATTAAGTTTGTTATATGTGCTTTAAGTAGCATTAAATAAGAGACCAGTAAGGACAAATAACATACAAAAACGTTTTATAGAACTGGTGAGTTTTTTAAATTATTATTGGCACTATATATATATGTATATATATATATAGTGCCAATATATATGTGTGTGTGTAGGTGTGTGTGTGTAGGCATACACACACACACACACACACACATGTCAGGTAAACATATCTTTATGGGGACTGCTTATTCATTTCTATGGGTAAAATGCTAACGCTAACTGTGACAACCTAAACCCCTACCCAGCCCTAACCCTAACCCTAACCCTAACCCTAACCCTAAACCCCTACCCAGCCCTAACCATAACTATGAGTAACCAAGCAAAATACAGTTCTTGCATTTTTAGTTTTTCCATTGCAGTCACG
>JABFEB020000033.1:12462361-12470163 GCA_019775895.2 Stomatorhinus ivindoensis | reverse complement strand
ATGGTCTCTGTGTGGTTTAAAGGATTGTGAGTAGCAGCTATTCCGCTCACTGTGACGTTGGTCTGGCGAGATGCATTTAAGAGTGTTCTTATCAAGCTGTGCAATGCAGCCCCCATGTCTGAGCTCAGAGTTACACTTTAAGACACTCCTGCCTCGCCACACTCACTTGGGAGATGCTTGTAAATTAGAGGCTTTCAAGCTGTCTATTGCTTTTCTTTCTTACTGTAACTTTTACACTCAGTTACTTATTTGGCAGTTTTCCATTTATCCATCCATCTTTCATATCTGCTTATCCGTTTCTGGGATCTCTGAGGCTGGAGCTTCCGAGGAATCACAAGGGCAGGAGCAAGGGCGCTCTCTGTATAGGACTCCAGTGTTGGGTCTCATCACAAACCATGTACATTCACGGTGTGCGATGTAGCATTTTGTTATCCATCCATCCATCCATCCATCTTCTATATCCGTTTATCCTACATTTTATTATTATTATTATAATTATTTATTTAAAGAGAACGTGTTTTTGGACTGTTGGAGAAAACCCAAGCTAACTTGGAATCTTCACACACAGATCTGGATGGCCGTAATCAAACCCGCATTTCTAGAGGTGCGAGGCCTCAAAGCTAACCCCGCAACCACTATCCCAGCATTTGTATACTTAATAAACTAGCATTAGCATTTTTGGCAATAAGTTTGAACAATTACTATATAAATATTGGCGGTAATGTTTATAAACAATCAAAGAATGTTACAAATATTACACATTGGATGATTAAAAAACTGGAGCAACAGTTGAATAAAGTTCTTCAATCTTTAAAAATTGCATGTGTTTCCGCAATTCTCAATAACACAGTAGGTTAGTGGGCTTCTGAGGCCAGAGATTTGGTGTTGAACCAACTTTCAGTTTGCAAATTTCAAATAGCATTCATGTGTCATTTTAGGAGGTATTAATAAGTATGCTTGCTATTTTGTGAAACATTATGTTTGAGTGAGGGGGCGGGGCTGTCTCTGGAGCGTGAGCCAGGGTGGTATTCTAATGGCTTCCACCTGTCTGCTGTCCCTTGCTCCCAGTGATTGTCATTAATTGGCATTCTAGCAACCTGATAAAAACCACAAACTGTGCAACCTTACACACCGCAACAAACCTGAGCTTTTATGCCCCCCCCCCCATCCATTTGATTATCTTTCCAGTCCCTGCCAAAAAGGTTTTATTTTCGCGTTCACACTGTGTATTTCAGACACTCTTTCCTCTAAGCAAAGATCACATTCTTTGTGTCACATGACTGTACTCAGCTGTCAAAACCTGAAACTATTTCATATTTGGACACTTCAGTCACAAATCTTAGGAAACAATAAAAAATAGGAAATATCTGACATAGGGGGAGACCAGGGACAATTGTGGTCATGGGAGTTTTACTTACTTAAAAATATTCTATGGGCAAAATGAAAAACGATTCAGAGAGATAACCAATCTGTTTGTAGAGGAGATCGGTCCAAGCAATGAGAGGAGGTGGACCAAGACATCTGATTGGTTGGTCCCACCTCCTCTACAAACTGATTGGTTATCTCTCGGAATCATGTTTTGTTCTGCCCATAGAATATTTTTGTGCATGTAAAACTACCACAAGCCACAACTGCTGAACAGGATCAGTTTTTGAAAGGGATATAGCAATCCTGCATAACTTAGATTTACCCAGAAACTACTGATGTTTACCAGACTAGTACAATTTAACTGTGAAAGAATAAATGTTTTTTTTTCCATTGTGTTATGAAAATGAAAGAAAAAAAATCATGAATTGTCCCTTTTCTCCCCTACATAAACATAATATCATTGCATCTTCTCCTGCTGAGGATGGCATGATGCTGAAGAGGTCAGAGCAGCCCGCCCACAAAGGCCCCAGATTCAGGCTCATCCTGGGGATCCCTAGACATGCCCAAGCTAGGAGATATAACCACCCCAGCATGTTCTGGGTCTCCCTCAGGGCCTCTGTCTTGTGGGATGTACCTGGAACTGCTCCCTTGGGAGCCAGCCAGACAGTATTCTTATGAGATGCTGGAACTACCTCAGCTGGTTCTTTTCCAGTCTTTCCTGAGAGAAGTCCGTGACGGTGCTGATTTTCATTCCCACCTCTTCGCCCTGACATTGAACCAGAGACGTGTGTGCTAAAGTTCTCGGATGGAGGAGGGTGGAATCACAACAACAAGCGGCCAGGATGACATCTTTAGCCCCTCAAAAACAGACGCCTGTCATGACCTGCTCATACGTTCCCCCTGTGTGCCACGCCCCTTTAATACCTGATTGTTCCCTGCTGTTTGATGTTATTTCCCTAGGTCTGTCATTAATGTTATCTGTGAGTGAAGTCTTAGTCCAGCCAATAAACCCTGTTTTACCCATAGTTACAGCTGTGATTGCCTGCTTCCCTGCTCACCTATACTCGCTCTGAAAACGCCCGTCTATCCATGACTGTTATTTTGGTGAAAAGCAAAGTGAATGACAGAAAAAAATAAGCTTTTGGAAGGAAAACAGCTTAAATAAAAAATATGAGATTTTCATATTTGTAAACGCTGTAAAATGTGACTACAAAGCATTGCATAAATAGCTTATTGTTTTTCAAAATTGTCCGTGCTTTTTCATGCTGGAAATGTTGTGTAAGTAAAACTTGGAGGACATTAAGGCCAAATGCATCTGCCCCCCCTAACAGAACAACTGGCCCCAGTCTGGCTTGCCCAGTTCAAATGGTCTAGAACCGTCACTGTCTTTGACCCAAGACCCACTCAAGATTGCTTTGATTTTGTGCCAAGTATGCAAATCTAACTCTAACTAAATTCCATATAATGCATAGTCATGGTGCTTGTCCCCCCCCCCCCCCCGAGGACCCAAGCCTTAACATGGTGGGGGAGCTAGGTCATCTGAGACCTGAGCTCAGTGTAGGACCTTTCCAGACAAACTATGATCATGAACGGTAGGAATTAAAGAGAAGATTACCCTGCCTGGGTTAGGGTTATCAGGACCCAGACCAAATGGATATGTGGGGGCATCTTGTGCCCCCCCACTAACAAAGAAAATGGTGGAAGTCAGGCATAATGCATGAGCAAGGTGTCAAGCACAAGTGGGAAAGACACGCAAAATGTAACTACAGCGACAGAAAGATATTTAAGCAAAAGTCCAATTTTTGTCACAGGAGAATTTTGAGAGCAAATCTCTACAACTTAAAAAAAAATCACTCCTCAGTTTCAGGGGCCGATCATTTAGTGTATCAGACAGCAGTATGGAGTTTGTGGCTAAAACTGTATTTTTATTCCTTTTCGATTGGGACTTACTTTTAAATAAACATCAAAAATAACATATTGTCAGTGTTAGGATGGAAAAGCAAACTGCTGTGCTCCGTCACCTAGGTCCTAATAATTAATCATTGCAGAAAAGAAAAATAATGAACTGATTATGTCCATTTTGACCTTCAAATAGAATCTCAACTTTCAAAGGCTTGCTAATAATATTCTGCATTTTAGGGTTATGTACATGCTGTTTATGTATATTAATAAATGTTTTCATCATTTATCCTTGTTCTAAGATTAAATATGTATGAATGGTGTTTAATAGTAGGAATTTTGATAGTTTCTGTTTTCTAAGTTTTTATAAAACAAAACTTACATAAATTAAATTAATTCAGATGTATAGTTTTGTTTCACTGTGATGCATAAAGGAGATGAACATAATCATTCTATGATAAAGGGTTTTTGCACAAGTAGCTAAATGACTATTACGAACACACCTACAGAGCTAAATCATGTTAGAATAAATGCCAATTACGAGTATGACCTATAGGGTCAGATAATCAGCACATTAATAGGTGAGTTTTAAAAGTAATACGAAGCAAGCAGCAGAGTTCTAAAGAAGCCAAAACCAAAAACTCAGAATTGTTTTAATGTGTTTAGTGGATTTGTGACAGCATAGCCTATAACCAAACATATGACATACCAAACTCACTGACAGGGATATTTAGGCACTCAACAGGAAAATATCTAAACACCACAAAAGAATAAATCTAGACACCACTGAACCTTCACTTGAAGTTCTCAAGCACAGTGGATTCTCGATATCCCAAGACACAGAGCCTGGAAGTTGCATGACATCCATCCATGAAGGACTGAAGCTGTAGTGAATGCAAAGTGTGACTCTGTCTTGTAATATATGCTGTGTGGCAGTACAATTTATGGAAAAGCTAAGTAATGCAAACATTTACTGATATTTCATAACTTATAAGCAGGGGTGCACATAACTGGTATGCAAGTACGCATTCACCTTTAAAAACGATACGTGCGACAATCGATTGTTTGTAAAAGCACAAAATGCGTTCTTATTTTATGTGCATTTGCGCTTCTGTGAAAACAAAATATAATGCATTTTAATCTTTATATGCTAACTCGACTTCATTGGCGGTATATGGGTTAAAATGCAAGGTATCGTCTTGTCATAGCAGCGCAAATGCACATAAAATGAGTACGCATTTTGCGCATTTACAAACAATCGATTGTCGCACGTATCGTTCTTAACGGCGAATGCGTATTTGCATACCAGTTATGTGCACGATGCACCCCTGCCTATAAGCATGCCCTTTTACTTTTTTTTTGGGGGGGGGGGGTGTCGATGTACGGCTGTATGTTTCTCTAGAGCTTTGGTTTACGATTTCCTTCCAAAGTCGAACTTTTCCATTCATTAGACTAATTGCAATGCTGTAATGCAACAAGGGTTTCATTTTTACATTTTATGCAGATTAAAAAGAAAAAAATGAAAATGGCTTAATTAAACCAAAACCTGGTAATGAATTGAGAGCCCTTGTGCTTTGGAATCTGGTGTAGTTTAAGGTGATTATCTCTGTGCAAAAAAAAAAATTTAAAAATAAAGAATCATACACTACAATTATCATTAATCAGAGAGCCATGATTTACGCAATGCAAAAGAAAACGCTTTGTAGATCCTTGTTATAGAAGCTTTTTATTTAAGCATGTGAGACTTTTACCTTTGAAGTAATACAAGAATAAGTACTTAAATAAGGCATTTATTATGCTGGATGAAAGGTAGTTTTTAACTCTGTAAGGAACCCTGCTGTATTTTGTACATCTAACAATTATTATCAACCCTTGTACCATCACAGAATGTTAGTCGGTTAAATTCAAATAATATTCCCTGAGATATGTAATGACCACTGTAATCTGTGAACTTGCTTATAAAAAGTATTACAAAAGACAAAGGTTTTGGTCAGATGGATAATGATCACACAAAGGTGAAAACATTTTATATCCCCTTTGAAAGCAAAAATCGCCATGATCAAGAGGGTAGGGCTGAGGGGGGGTCTGTAATTTACGCTACCTTGATGTGAACACCTCTGAGAAATGCGTAGACCTATTTATGCCGTTGTTCGGTGGTGCATCATATAGCACAGCGTTAACTGCAAAGGTTATTAAACGATGAAGATGACCTTTTAAAATACGTTTAATCTTCATGAATAGGCTACTACCCGAGTTCCAACTTGCTACTTGTTTCGACCATTCCTAACATAAACGTTTGCTGAGTTGTAAGATCCGGCATAATGTTTTATAGAATATAGGGAAATTGTTCATCGTTAGCAAAAATAAAAAATCTAAATTTTAGCAGCAGCAAGTGCACCGAGAGAAATCCCACGTGTGTGGCAAATAACTTAATGGCTTAAAATGATTATGAGTTTGATTACAGACCGTCACGTGCGCAAGTTTTACAACCTATAAACACAAGTCGAAATTGAGATTACGGGATTAAACTAAGCGAAGAGATCAATGCACTTTTTTATTATCGAAACTTTTTCGCATTTTTATAGTTTGATTGGGAAACCACATTTCGCAATATTAAGTAGTGATGGGTGAAGTGCGGCTTTGCGACTTTCGGCAGGTGAGATTACTATACTCTGTCAATCACAAGGTAATTTAACCCGCTTTTCGTCTGGTTAAACCAGCCAGTGTTTGGCAGCTCACGGTAATCCCATCCACCACGGATTTTCAAACTTCTTTTTTCTCCATTCGCTCCTGTTAAATGCGTGCAGCTTGCGGAAAGGACAGTGGACATGTTTATTAACTCGAAGCGAAACAGCTACGACCTATGGTTTGATTCATATTTTAATGAGGAAATGCACGCGCACAGATTAAGGGAACATTTATCATGTGAAATTCGATAATTGAACAAAAAAATGTGTCAAAGCCAGGGAACTGCTAAACACTTTAAGGTTCAGTCAAAATGCTAAACGATGAGTTGGAAATCGCAGGTTAATCGGTGCAGTTTTAAGTGTCACTGGGACTTGGGATGTAAGGAAACTAGGGATGGGCTGTGGGAAATGCCTGCGACGGCACGCCCTCTCCGGTTCACTGTCCGTGGTGCTGAACAAATCCCCTTTCTTCTACTGAACAAATCCCCTTTATCCAGAGTTATATCCGGCCCGAGAGCCATTAAGAGACCACAATAATATTTTTAGTTAGTCATTTCTCAGTTTATTACTGTCTGTGTGTGTGTAAGCGTGTGTACGTGTGTGTGTATATATACACATATATATAGCAAACTTCATCTTGATTCTTTTCTGTTTCTCATTAATGAATGTCTTCTTGCTTGCTTCTAGGAGCCTGATACAAATTTTCCTAGCTGTGCACTTCACACCTGCACTTAATGTTTCCCATTCCTTTTCAAGGTCACATGAGGTCACCCTCCAATTTATGAGGCAATGCTGGCTAAGTTGACCGTCACCTGCTTCTGCTGTCTACCTGGCTGTTTGGTTGTTCCGAGTCTCTCCAGCTTACCAGCCTACCTCTCAGTGTAGCCTTCTGCCAACAGAACCTGGGTCAAACCAAGATTTAAAACTGCAAATTAAAAAAAAAAAATATATATATATATATATATGTGGAGTGGTTTTTAAAAATTTTCCAGAGCTGGACATTTGAGAGCAGTCATAAATTATTTCAGGATTGATTGCCAGAGATCACTGGCTTTCCATGTAAATTATTACTTATGTGTTTTTTTTTTATTATTTGCTTTTAATAACTTTTAATAAAAAGTGGTTGTCGAATTTGGGATGAGGCCTACTGTATGTGAAGATTATGTTTCAATGTTTTAAAGAATATTTTTCAATGAAATTGCGATGTGACAAAATGGAGAATCCCTTTCCATTATTTCGTTCACCCCGCTACGTACGGTCAACATCGATAGCTTATGAAAGCAGCTGCAAGACAGAATCCGAATGATCTCTGAGTCATAGCTTCATAATCAGCTGCAAAGTGTGACATTTAGGCAGACATTTCAACAATGTGTTTTTTATTTAATGTAGCCTAAATTTAGTGTACGCTAGCGTCTGACCTCTTAGAGTGCGTCTGACTTAAAGGTCCAATGCTGTAGTATGTCATCCCACACATTTGTTATTTGACATCTTGATCAATAGATTAGCGACATTTCACAGCACCCTGAGAAACGCGCTGTCTGTATGTTATTATTCAAATCATTTGGAAAATTCTTTGAGACATGTAAAGCTGCAAATGAGAGCGATATGGAACTGTCAAGTCTGAGAGAGCTAGAATACCTAACCAATAAATATACTGCATTATACCAAAATCCCTAAATAACCTGTAAATTTAGAAGTAGTGTACAGCATTACAGTACATATACAGTAGGCCTATACTAAAGTTTAGTGGTTAAAAGCAAGTGGGGAAAAGGTAGGTTTGGTTGATTCCATATAGAAAGCACGAGTGTAAATTTGGGTGTGGACAGCAGAGACATCCCTACCGATATT
>JABFEB020000033.1:12442466-12456000 GCA_019775895.2 Stomatorhinus ivindoensis | reverse complement strand
ATATAGGGAGAGATAGAGATAGAACATGGGTGTAGATTTGGGTATGCATGATAAGGATGTCTCCCTACTAATATTAAGGCAGTACCATGTGTGTTTGTGTGGGTAGGACTTCAGAGCTAATTTTTTCCCCACCGATGCTGAAACCAAGCCTATGCCCTTACTGACAGTGTAATGTATGTACATAGTACATCGACAAGTCCCTGCTTTATAACAGTTTTGTTTTCTACAAATAACAGGGAAGTAACAAAGAAACATTATTTTTTGTGGATTTGCAAGCTTCAACAAACGGAATCTATAGCCTTGTCATCTGCAGCCCTCTCCATGTGTTTGTAAGCATGCTAATTAGGGATCGTTAATAAAGAGGACATACAGTTTTAACTTAAAATATAACAACATCACACATCCCCGAACGGAATACATACTGTATTCAGATGATGGGTGGGAGGGCAGATGGATGAAATAGCCTAAATGTAGTTCCTCTAGAAAGTTTGTGGATATTATTTTTTCACATTTGAAGCTGTCATAAGTATTTCTCACTGTGCAATCAAATTTAATCTAGCAATTTTACAAGGAAGTTTGTCGTAGAGTATTCCACAGTGTTCCAGAAGCAACAAAACAAAAAAATAAATAAAAATGGGAAACAGCACCTAGCACTGTGCCAAAAACACAAATCATAAATTAACTGTATGCAATGTATAACGTGTTTGTTTCTATGGATGCATATAATACAATACACTCACTAAATACATATAGGAAAAACAAACCTGGAACCTTTTTTTTTGCAGAAATATGTCATAAATTACTTAGAGTATAGGCCAGAATACCCAGAGATGACAGAACATATCCAGTCTAAAGTGGTAAAAGAGACAAGTGCTTTGTGGGGGTATTTTGAGAGAAATTACTCTGCAGGATCCTTCATTGGGCATTCTTAAGCTATTGGTTGTGTGTCCTGTCACTGTTAATGAAAATAAAGGTTTTTTTTGTTTTACTCACACTACCTTTGTCATGCTGTATCTTTTTTTTAGATCCCATTTGAGCCTCTGTGTTTTTGAAAGTATGTGCATATCTTCACAGGAGCTAATGTATGGTGTTCCTTCAAGGCCCAAGGCTGCTGGGATCTGCAGTCATTTATCCTGACTTGTGTTTGTAGTTTTTTTCTTCTGGTTTTTGGTTTTCGCCTCTGAGCCGGTGCCTGATTGATGGTGGAGGGGTCTGATCAGGCCGGCAGTGATGGCGTGAAGGCAGAGGGAGCTGAGCAGTGGCGCCTGAATGTATTTAGCAAGCTCCCGGGACAGCTTGGTGTAGATGAAGAGAGGGAACTCTAGCATGGCTGGACCAGGCCACGTTATCCCAACAGGCGTAATTACATTAGCCAGCTCCCTGATGCCAGTGCTAGCCCTTTGCTTTTGATGAATGATTAGAGATATCAAATGGGCTCTGGCAATTGGTAATAACAAATCCCACCTTAGGGCGGCAGGCTTTTCCCTAACGATGCCTTAACAAGTCGATGCTACAATGGCTACAATGGCCAGTCATCCGAAACAGGATCATGAGCCGCTACACAACCACGTGTTTTTCCCTCACCTACCTCTTCTGCTTTAAACGGCAAGGCACCATTTCCATCAAAACGGTCGACAGCAATGGAAATCACCAGTGCCATTTGCTACGATTTGATGAGTATTTTTTGCAGTGGAACGAAGGCTTCTGTCAGCCGGTAGTGCTGTTGTACCAGACTGCAGGGTACCCTAATGCTTGGACTTTCACCACACTGTTCTTCCTCAGGTTCACCAGCAAAGGCCAAGGACTTCTCAAACACAGAAAGGAATTTTGTGCGTTGCACATTACATATTTGGAAAAGTAGGTTTTCCACAAAGGCATACAACTCCATCACTGCCTATTGGGTAAAGGGTGCAAACAAGCGAATCACATTGAGTGGGGCGAGTCATGATCTTATAAGCTCATCAGCTGTTCTTAACTATGGTGTGTTAAATGCTGATCATGCATCATCTTCAGAACTATTTCAGGAAGTTGAAAGCTGAAAGGGAGTTTTCTGTTGAGTTCTTTATGGCAGATGATGTTTTTAACATGGTCAAGGCAGGACTTGATGGCAAACGTACTTAGATTTATGGCTGATTCCTAGAAGACTAGCATCTGACAGTCACTGGTGCTAGAGAATATCTAAAACCATTACAATGGCTTGAAAAAATTTGTTCATTCCTGAAACAAAGCTAGACTCCCAGGAGATCTCAGAGGAGCTTGGAAATATGCTTTTTGCATTGGGGTTTTATGTGTCTACGAGGTACAGTTCCATGTTCTGTATGCTTCAGTACAACAAGCAGTGATTGATGCAGGCATAACGATGGATAATAATGGACAAATGAAACTTCCTGAACCACTTGCTATATTTTCTGACACCACTAGATGGTGCTCATTTCAAAAATCAATGTAAAAACTAAGAAGCCAAGACCTCTTTCTAGTGGGGGCAAAAAATATGGCAAATGGTCCATGAAGCTTCATTTGGCTGTCACTATAAATGGATTTGAGGGACACACTCTCACACCATTAGTGGCATTTCGTGTAGATCTCTGTCAAGATCTTGCACCTATTTGCGGTAGACATCTCACAGTCTGTTTGAGGATGTGGCATCCCTTTACTAGTGAATCTTTGTGTGCAGGCTTTTGAGGCTGTAATGGCCAATGAACAGGAAGAAGAGGGTGTAAGGATTCTGCCAGAGGCTCATAAAGCTTCACAACACATAATTCTTCACTGAACGCTTTCAGTCAGCCTTTGATGACCCATGTGGTCACTACTTCAAAGCTACCCTCTTGGACCCCAGAGTTAAGAGATTGCCACAGTCGATTCTCAATCCTTCTGCCTTTGAAAGGCTGAAGGCAGAAGTGGTTTCAGAGTTATTTCATCAGAGAAGCATAAAACCTGCAGCTGCAACCTGTAATCCACCACCAGAGCAGGCAAAGCAGGTTGAATCATGAGGCGCCTTGCAGCCTAGTTGGGCAGGTCTTAAAGCTAGTCAACTGACACTGACCTCTGCTATCTTGCAGAATTATCTAATGGAATCCAGCTCAGAATCCTTCACTGTAGATCTTAGCAAAGATAAGCACCCCTCAAACTAGCGTATGTTTATATAAAATGTCCGACTTGTGTCCCAACAAGTGTTTCAGATCAGCGACTGTCTGGCACAGCAGTGGATGTTGCATCTCTCCATCACCTTAGATTGCTTGCATCACATCACATGCATCACATGTCTTTATAAAACTCAACATGTGTACATTTGATGCAATGGTAATATTGCAAAAATATCCTGTTTTGTTATTTCAGACTTGTAATTTGGCCTTTTTAGCTCAGGTAGGTCAGTTTAATTATGATGGACTGCCTCTACAATGTTTATGGCTTGCAATCAGTAACTTCCCACACCACACCTATTTCTTGATTAGGCCACACTCATTTCTGGTTTATATAGAAATACAAAGAATTTGGTGTGTCAAACAAATACAAATAAGTAGTGCCTCTGATTAATGCTAATAATTGTGCACTGTTAACAGTGTGCAACAATAATTGCACACTGTTAGCTAATTTGAAGGCACCCATTCGCCTAACTATTGAAATGTTTTTTTGCGCTATGTATTATATGCAAACATTTTTGCTTGCTGCGTGCAGCTCGGCAGGTTATGAAACTGTTCCTGTGATTGGAAGATCACTGGGTCAAATCCCACGGTCGACAGAGCGATCTCCCCATTGGCCTCCTAACTGTGGACCTTAACCCCCAATTGCTCCAGAGACTGTCTGACTCTGCTATCTCAAATATTTTGGATGAAATTGACTGCTAAATAAATAAAAATGTAAAGCAATCACAACATTGTGATTATACTTGGTCCTGTTTATTTGTTTTTTACATGAGTGATTCATCCACACCCCGTATTACCCTCCTGGGAGGTAAATTAAGCCATATCCTGACATGTCACCCTCACATTGAGCAGTTAATCACAGCGCACTTAAAGACCTGCTAGAAGAATGATTGAGAGCAAGGTGAGCGCATTAAGATTCATTTGTCAGTCTCAAACTTTTATATCATTGCCCTTCACTTACATCCTCTGCAAATTTGTCTGTTTTATTTTACATTGGAAATGGAAAATGAACAAAATAGCTAAATTATGAACCGTTATTTACTCTCATCCATCAAGTAAGAATATTAATAATATTCAGATGCATTAGTTAAATTAATTCATCTTTAACCTTCCACTCAGAACCACAGATTGTAAAAAATCAGAAAAACATTACGTGAAATTAAATTACTGTGGCCGAAAATCTGACAAATTATGTTCTGCCGTTTAATCATCAAATTTTGGCACAGATCTATAGTACTTCAGTGTGGAGGAGCTGCATCTTACACAAATCAATAACTCATCATACTTCAGAGTAGAATCCATTTCCATTCTGCCAATTAAAAAATGTTTTGATCAGTATCTAAAAACTGTACTTTTACAGCATTTATTTGTTGAACAATGGGGCAGAGAGAATCATAGAAGGCTGGCAAATATTTAAACAATATTCTTTAAATTGCAATTTAGTTTGTGTGAAAATGAACCAAAGAATCCAGATCAATTACTCTCTAAAATCAGTCATTTATCACTAGCTATTTCTTACTATGTTATTTCCCACTGGTAAAGAAAAGGAAAACAACTTTAGAATCAATTATAATTCATAAGCAACACATTGTGCTTTATCATAATCTGGCATATTTTATCTTAAGGTATGCTAGAATATTGACGGAAATGGTGAAGAAAAGAAGCAGAGTCTCATCTCTGCTGGACATTTCCGATACTACTAATGGGAATTTTCTTAAGACTAAGAGTTTAAATCAGTGTTTTCCAATCCGGTCCTTAGGGACCCGTAGATAGTCCATGTTTTTGCTCCCTCCCAGCTCCCAGTAGTGAGCTGCGGGGGAGCAAAAATGTGGACTGTCCGACAGGGAACACGAAGAGCAGTGGTGAGTCCCCAAGGGCCCGGTTGGGAAACACTGCTTTAAATAAATAAGGACACAGTTGTTTGAATAATGGAATGAATTACACAGTAGGGTCCGATTATAAAGCAAAGGTCAACAAAATTAATTACACTGTGCTTCTGGCTGACATCCACTTCAGTGAAGATCAAAATGTGATTTATGAATGGACTGGGAGGCATCATGTGCACCCTTCAGTCCACGTTCATTCTGCTGTGGGGTGTATGACAGCATAAGGGGGTTTCTTGGTCATGCGATCATACTGTCTGAAGGCAAAGCTGCTTCTCCAATAGTTGCAGCCAATAAGAGAGGCCATGTTCAAATTACAGCACATGAATAACATTAATATCAATGGGTCATGTTGGTTTTATGTAACCTGTATCATTTTTGACGTGTCGAAAAGCATTTCACAGTAGAAAACTAAATTTACATCTACAAGAACAAGCAAATTATATCTGGAGGGCTAATTTTTGCCTACAAACATGCATTCGCTGCAGTATGATAAATGGTAGCGGATTTCTTGAAAATGCAAAATGGTGCTCCCATTCTTATTCAAAAAAAATGAAGAGGTAGGACGGCTTATCTAAGTGCCTTTGAGAACCAAAAGGATTTTTATTTTTATTTTGAAAACATTAACCTTCCGGGGAACCGCTTTTCAGCACATTTAGTGACTGTCATTTTAATGCTGCTTTTGGCCCCAACAATGCAAATCTCCTTGGCCTGGGTTCCCATAGTGATGCGTCTCTGAAAATGGGGATGCTGTGATGCAACACCTCAGCAGGAAAACAATACACTCATAATCACTATATGAGCCCTATAATAATGAAAAATGGTGTCTTTTTTTAAATGTGCAGTATTTTGCAAAAAAAAAACGATTTTAGGAATATATAGCATGGTGCAGATGATTTATTCGGAACATCCATAATGCAATTCAGTAGGTCTCCTCTGTCTAAACAAGTTAAGCAAAAGTGTATTTCTCAGCGGGGATCATGCCCTCAGTTATGACAATAAAAGCACATTGAGTAATTTGCTGGGACAGACCCATGAAAATCACTCTGTCAGACTCACTGAGGTACAAACACGAGGTATAGAGCAGCACAGTGACTCTGAAATCGTGCGTCAGACTGCGAAGGGGGACACATCCAGGGGCCACCTGAGGACAGAGGCGCAGGGGACCATGGTACTGCCTACTGATTAGCTCCCCCAGTTCAGTGACAGTGATTTTGCCACCATTCAAACCATGCGTTTGCAGAGGGACCCCAAGGTGACAAACAGTCACTACACTAGGGGGGTCAGGGGCCTTTTTCAGTGGGGGCCCAGAATCCCGTTTCTGCTTCTATTCCTTGTTCCCCATATTATTTGTGACATAGTGTGCTTTTTGGTCTCAGGTGACAAGCTACACAGTCAGAAGTCCTGAATCCTGTAGCAATCCTGGGTTAGTTTCCCTCATCTTCAGTCACTTTGTTCGCCTATTTTATGCTTGATTTTTACTGTTTATTAATAAACACTTTATTGATCTCCAAGGGGAAATTTTGTTATGCCTCCCCCCCCACCACACCCCTCAAGGTGAGAGCAAGCTGTCTGTGAAGGGCAGCCAGCTCCAGGGAGCTGGGGGGTTAAGGGCCTCGCACAAGGACCCACAGATGTGCCACAGCCAGGCTCAACTGGCAGCCTTCTGAGCACAAGCACAGAGGTTTAAGCCCACTGAGTCATACACCGCCCCCCCAAAGGACTTTTCTTGACTTATTTCTTTTTCACTGTTTGGGCTGTGTTTATATTGCATTTATAGCAGCTACTAGCCCCCGTTTCAGGGGTGATTGCAGGAGTTTTAAGGTGAGGGTCACAGAAGGAAACTTAATTCACAGAGAAGGGCCAACCGTACCACCGGTGAATAATATGTCAGAGTCAGTGAGTGACGGGGAAGAGGAGACTTTGGGGGCCAATCAGAATTCAGCTGGAGCCGGTGTCTCTATCAGTAGCCCCACCCTGCCTGCTCTAACTTCTGCTTCTTTCTCCAACTGTGATCAGAGTCATTCTCTCTCATTAGAATTTGTCACCTTGCTTATTTTCAATATTCAATATGCAAAGTGTCGTACGACAAGTATAATGCAAAGCGCCCTTCAGTGTAAAACACTAAATACCCTTAGTATGAGATGCTCTGAATCTAGCAAAGAAAAAACTTGTACATTGCACTAATTAAGGTTAAATTTGAATAATTCTAGACAATATCCTATGCTAATGAGGATGATCAATTTCAATTAACATGCAATGGCTTTATTCTGTACTCTATTGCTGATGCCTGGCATTTTCCATATGCCACTTACGCATGTTTTTTTAATTAAGCTCCGGTTTCCATACATCCACCCATGTATCTTCCATAGCAGTTGTTGAAAACAGGACCATAAAGAGTCTGGTGTTTATCGCAAGGAGCAGAAGCCACAGAGGAGCCCTCTGAATGGGATTCTAATCCATAGCAAGGTGCACAAAGTTGAACAGAAACAGGCACACTGTGAGCAATCTAGAAATGCCAGGTTACATGTCTTTGGACTGCAGGAGAAAGTTACTATAGCTCAAGGAATCCCATGGCAATACAGGAGAGCATGCAGACTTCAGAAACACAGAGCAGGAACAGAACAAGCTCAGCCTTGCAAGTGTGATGCTACAGTGCTGCTCCATAAACCACCATTCTGCCCTATTTTCCAAACAGGAAACCCACATATGACAATTTAATTTGTATTAGCAGCTTTCAACAATTAGAATTAAAACAACTTAAAACGTGGATTATTCTCTGAAAAATTAGATGTCATGTTTACGTTATAATAGACAAACCATGGGAAGGATCGCAAGCGTGGTCGTTAACATATGCAAAAAAATATGTTCAAATTGCATTTCATTCATATAGTTTAAGACATTTTGCAATCTTTGTGTCATTCCTGCTTAATGGCTTGTTTTATATCCATTCATCAGTACAGCTAACACCGCTAAATGAACCTTGGCAGATTAATAATGATCCTAGGTGTGATCGATTATGAAATCTGTGTCATAGTGAACGTAATGTTGTGTCACTGCAACAGTCTTTATAGTGAGATATACAGTTTGGTTGGGGGGGCTGGGGGGGGGGGGGTAGGCTGTTGCACAGCCCACCAGCTGTCAAGTAAACTACTTTTTTATGGACAGCTAGCAATATAACCACGCCTCACTTGAAAATAGATGGCAAAGCACAATAACAAACTCCTCCACATTTCAATGAGGGGGGGGGTAAGTCAAAAGAATACATATTAAGAAGCCATCAGAACTAGTGGCATGCCAGCCCCTACCCAATGAAACACTGTTAAGTGGCATCTCGCATTCCCTGAAATGACAGAAGTAAAATATCACCTGCCAATGAAATGGAGACAAGTGTGGGAGAAGTGACATTTCTTTGACCCCTCTCCCCCCTACAAGTGTGACAGACGTGCGTCAACACACACAAAAAAATAATAAAAAATACTGCAGGACTTGGGTATCATCCATACTGCACAATGACTGTTCTCATTTTATTGGCCATTTGTCAAGTGGTCTGGGGTATGTATGTATGTATTTATGCATCTTTCGATCCATCTGTCTATGTATTCTGCAGATGCTCTTATCCAAAGCAACCTACAATTGAGATAACAGGGTCAACCAGTACCTGGAGCACCTGGAGTTAAGGGGTTATCTCAAAGCGGTGACATTACTCAGCCAGCCACAGGATTTAAATCAGCAATTTGTGTAGCACAGGCACAGAGTGCTGATCCACAGATTATCCCCAAAAAATAGACTTGACCGAGATTCAACCCAGGACTAACAACTTATCATCACATATTTCTAACCTCTATAGCTACACAGGGGTTGAGCTCTTTGTTCACATGAGAATAAAAACTAATGATGTAAAGTGATCTTCGATATTTCTATATGGCCAGACATTGAGACCTCGTGCCTGTGCTCGTAGACCCAACACCATTGACCTGATGCTGATCTGATGCTTCACAGATTGTAGAAGCTGAAACAGTTTTTCTTTGAGTTCATTGGTCCCTCACATCAGTTCTCCTATCCATGCGTCACATGGATCTGTTCAGCTTCTCAACCAAAGCAGATTTTGCAGAGTGTGAACACATATATGGAGATTTCACAGAATAGACAGGAAAACCTTAAAACCAAATATTCTGAGGAACTCTGAGTAATCTTACGCAACAATCTAGACTAGATGCTCTCACTAAAGTGTTACTAAATTACTTCAAAAAAGGAAAAATTATTTTATTGAAATGTACCAGAGAGACACCAACTGCTGGAAACAAATTCCTCGTGTGTGCCACACACACACACACACACACACACACTTGGCCAATTAACCTGATTCTGATTCTGAAAAGCAAATATTTTCATCAACACTCATGTGTTTGAAATCCCGACCAGAAGGCATCGTATTCCTAATCGTCTGAATTTGAATGTTATTCTATTTGTTTTCTAAATAGGACAATGCATGTTGGAAATAAAAGTGTACCTCAGTTTGTCTTTGTTTTTTCATTGGCATATGAGAGGCAGCAAGCTGACGTTGCTAGAGGTTCACTTGTGTGATGTCATGCCTTGACTTTAAAGACATAGTTTCCACAAATGCCAAAGACACCAAGGCCCACTAATTGGGAAGACCTCAATTCCATTGCTCTGTTTTATTCAAAGAAGATTATAAGACAGTTCATGAAACAATGGAAGCAAAGATGTACAGCAAAACAAAAAGAATGATCGCATGACAGTATTGAAGTTTCTTGCATGAGAATAAGCCTCGGGGATCCTCGATTTATCAAGGGTGACTATTATGGCCAGAAGCTTATCAAGTGAAGATCCATCTTGTTCCAAAAATGACTGTATGAAGATGCTATGCTGCAAACCCAAGGCCCCATTAGGTATTTTGTTACCTGGATATTTAGCAACAGAATGTTGGTTTTTTTTTTAAATAAATCGAATGCTTCACAATGTTACTCAAACAGAGTATGTTTGAAGATCCTGCCATGGAATTTCTTTAGTTGGTCTTCAGCGCCTTCATTTGCGGTCTGGTGCTCTTGTATCCGTGGAGACGTTTCAGCAGTCCTTGAGAGGGTTTTATCTATCCCCTCGGGATGCAATATACTTGAATCATATAACTCTGTGCAGTGTGCCTTTGTTTGAGAATGGAGTGATTTAGTGCTTCTAACCTATCCTTGAACAACAACCCTTTCAGATTACAAATCATTTGCCTTCTTTTTTTTGTCGACGTGGCTGTAATTCAGCTGCATCCATTTTGAACCAAGATGCTCAAAGCCATTGACAGCATTCAAGGTGAGATCTTACTAGTCTGTATTGTACGGCCTTCTTTGGAAACAGATATTTATTTTTGCTATTTTTGACTGCTTCATTATAGTGCTGTTGTGAGGGACATGGAGGTATTAATGGAAATGGCTGGGTTTTCTCTGTTGAGGATTCCTTCCACTTCTGTGTAGCTTGTATCATGCTTGTTACATTATTCTTTCCTGCCAGTAACTCATATGTATGTGAGCCGCATTATTACCCTAAAACTTTGTGATATTTTGTATGTTCCATGGAGCACTCGCTTCTTTCAAGTTTTTAAAACGCAATTTACTCAAGTAATATCTGTGTTTGGTTACGAGAAGTTGAAATTCTTTTGGACCAGTAAAGAGGTAATATTGCCAATTAATAGTAATGTCTTTACTTAGATCATAGGCTCACATTATATCATGTAATGTAAATGTAAAGCTTAGAGCTTTAAGCTCCGATAATGCATAAAAAATATCAGCTTCTGGGGCCAGATTATTCAACATCCCAGTGAGAAACCATGGTTTTCTTAAACCTGTCATGAAACAACAATTAACGAGCTTGAAAATCAATATTAGTACAGATTTGCAGATTATCCTACCTTATAGTCATACCTAGAGCATTCAATTACAAAAATAAGCTATTTCTGTGAAAATATGTATTACCGTTTAATTAGACCCACAGATAATGCTCTTACTTTTATCTTCTGAGAAATTCCAAAGAATTAGAAAATTATGCACAGGGGATGCAATATGATGTTAATTAGCAGTGGTCATTACCGTCTACAGAAACATGAAATAAATACAGATGACTTTGAGTTTGCAGAAGAGGAGCAGGACCCAGGATTGGCTTGCCTTTGATTAACGCACCCTGGATGGAATTGTTGTTCCGGTAATCCGAGCTTCTGTATAAAACCCGACATCAGACGAAGACAGCCAGAAAAGGCGAGATTCAGCATTAACAACCATAAAGGGCACGTAGGTAAGAGTTTAGAGGTGAACATGAAATGAAGCAATTCGAAAATTTGTTCAAAGGAAGAAACATTTCAAGATGTCAGTACAGAAATGATATCAGTTCAGGGAAGGTGACAGAAAAGATGAAGGGGAGAAGAATTAAGTTTTTAAATTATTTTAATCCAACTTCCCAGTGGGTGTTAAATCGTAGCATACCTCAGTATTGGTCTTTGGTATCTTTGTTGAAAATCTTTATCATGTGACATCAGCTCCAGGGTTCCAAATATTCACAATAGCAAAGCGAAATAAAAACACCACAAGGTCAGTGCAACTACCCCACGCTAAAGCATCAGCTAGCAGCTTTTGAAAGTACTCAGGTTCAGTGATACAATTGAACTTCACTTATGATGTTGTTTGATGATACGATATAGCTGTTTCTGTTTTTTCTGGTAGGATCTAGGCTGTATGTTGTGGGTGGTCACAGTGACTTGTGGGTATTACTATTGTCTTTGTCCACCAGTGTTTGGTTGCCACCCCATATTTGGAGGTATAGAGCTTGCATGTATATCTAGTTGTTATAGGGGTTTATACAGATAGATCAGTTTCTTTAGGACATGCAGCTTTGTAAATTGGCGTCTCTGAATTGCTCTTAGTGTGCCTGAACACAGTGCATCCTGGGATAGGCTGAAGCTTCTCCCAACCCTGCATGAGATAAGCATTTATATAAAATAGGTAACATGCCCATCTGATATCCCTGCTGGTAAAGGCTGTAATGGCTGCATGCCGAGCAGACAGATGTGGATCGTTCAGGTCCATAATCCAGTGTAAAATCAAGTAAAAATCCAGACCAAGGTTTTGTTTCAACCAACCATTTGAGTACTCTGTGACTGTGAGTCTTTATACTTAACTAAACTATCCACCTTGCCAGAAGGTCAGACCAGACCTGGCCACAGATTCCAGCTCGTTTATGTGTGATCCCTGGATTTCGTAAAGCCAGCCGGAGGTTATTCCTCCAGCGTGTTCCATGTCTTTTCTACGGTCTCTGCCCAGGACGTACTGAGCACAGACACACTAAAAGCAATTCAGGTGGCACCCAGACTACTTTAGTTGGCTTCTCTCAATCTAAGCTACTAGAGTCACTCATTGACCTTTGGCTTAGGGTGTTCTGGTACCACGTACACTTTGGAAAATCACTCTATTCGAACATGGTCACATAAAAGCAACCTTCTTGTCCCCCAGAAAAAACTCCGGCCTTCAGCTTGGGACTTGTGAGTATCTGCACACCGACCTGAAGTCTTTCAGCCAAGGAAACTCCAGCATAAGAGAGACTCCATCCCCAATCAAGAATTCTGGTTCCAGAGACCATACTGTATGTGGAGGTAATGCCAAATCAGTTTAGTCCAGTGTTTCTCAACCCAGTACAAAGGATCAGGCAATAAAAGCACAGAATACCTGGTACTGGCATATTCGGAGCTAGGAGGGAGTAAAAATGCGGGTGTCTTGGGCTCCCCGAGGACTAGGTTGAGAACCATTAGGCAAACCGATACCTATCTATCTCCCACACAAGCTCCAGACCCTTCCCTGCTGGAGAGGTGACTTCCCACTTTTCCAAAGCCAGTGTCCCTTGCTGTGGCTTAATCCATCAGGGCATGACTGCTCACGCCAGCAACCCCAACGGCAATGTTCCTGACCCCCCACCCTCTTCATCTTGCGGGTGCTAACAGGGTCATGTGCTAATTTCTTAAATGAGTACATATGAGAATTTTTACTAAGTTTGAATTTTTCCTGGCACACATATAAATAAATGAATTTTAAATAGCTTACAGAAACTTCCCATGAGTGGACAAATCACAAATATACCTACAATCTACCAATGCTATAAATGAAAAAAACATCCAGGGATAAAAAGTTTAAATTCAATAAATCCAACTTTGTATTAAAATGTGTACGGCTTTACCGTATAAATTTCCAGTTACACTCCTTGTGTTTCCTCATATAAAACATTTTGCAGTATAAGCTGACTTTTTAACATCCTCTTATCAAGGAATCAATAGCCTTTCTAACTCTGGATATCCTGTTCCTTCTGAATAAATATTTCATGGAAATGTAGGCAAGGTAACAGGCAGGTCCCAGAAGGGCAGGTCAGGTGACCACTGAGGTTCACACCAATTTTCTCCCACCTGGTCCCTGCATCTTTCCCTGGTTATTTGTTGTGGGGGGGGGGGGGGGGGGGGGG
>JABFEB020000033.1:12419533-12430264 GCA_019775895.2 Stomatorhinus ivindoensis | reverse complement strand
ATTATAAAATTGAACATGTATTTCAAACATTCAAATACATTTTACTGCAATATTCATGTTTTACACAGTGTGAGTTGTATTTAAATTGGACTGCGTACACTTAATTTTTACAACAAAAAAAAAAACATTGTGAAACCAAATCCACTAAATATACAAACTTTCAGCTAATGGTATGAGGTATAAGCTTATGGTATACAATATAAGCTAACAGAATGAGGTGTAAGCTGAAGGTATGAGATGCAAGCTAACTATGTGGTGTATGCTAAAGTTATGAGGTTAACTCCAAAGGTATGAAGTCTGACGCTCAATGTCTGATGTGCAAGCTAAAGGTATGAGTTGTACGCTGACAGTATGAGGTATAAGCTAATGGTATGAGGTATAGGCTAAAGGTATGAGGTTTAATCTAAAGATATGAAGAATGAGCAGAAGGGATGAGTTGCAAGCTAACATATGAGGTATAAACTAAGGGTATGAGGTATAAAGTAACAGTAATAGCGTGTTTCTGAAATTATCCCGAAGTTTTAGTCTGAATTTCCCTGTTCTTGTTAGCTCACAAAAAGCAGCCCTGAAACATGCAGATGAAGTTTTCATTCTGCACCCTGCACACAATCCACCCTCCACTACCCTGAACTGGTGGAATGACGGAGAAATAATTACATCATTTTGCTCCCTGCCTGATCATTAGCTGCATCTGCCCGTGGGGTACCGTCATCCTGTCAGATATTGCTCTGGGAGACGTGCAGTGATCCTTCCACCCTCCCTTGTGGGTCACGCTCCGTCTACGTGTCCCTGGCTGCTTGCTCGTGGGACTTTGAGATGCTTTCGGACATTTTCCCCCAACGGCTGCTTATGTAACCACGAGCCATTCCTCTTTTCCCTCTTCCTGTTACAGATACGCCAACATGAACAAGAAGAGGCTGGTCGTACCCGCTGAGAGCTTCGCCATGCTGCTATTCCCTCATCTATTCTGCTCCTTTGCATCACTGTAAATTTATTTATTGATCCCCCCCCCATGTGTCCCGACGAGAACGGGACAGCAAAATGGGTTTTCGGCCACCTCCGTGATCTCGACACATTCAGATTAATAACAGGCTGTTGAATGTGCTTTCTGGGGGCCTTATCTGTGGCTTCCTGTTTCTTAAACATGCTGAGAGCTCAGCACCCGCTAACCCGCGTGACTGTTGTACACTAGCTGCCTCCCACTGGTGACTTTACAGGCCCATGTCCTGCACGTGAGGCCCCTGCCAAACAGCAGCAGTGTTTCGGTGCGGTATGAAGCGCAGCCTTGCAGCTCCACGTCAGCTGCCTGGCAGCTTCCACAGAAGCCGTCTGTCATCCGTCTGCCAGCGTACGGGATCTCTGACACTTCCACCGGCCCGCAGTAGTAACCTTCGCTGAAATAGGACGCATAAAAATAGCTGTTATTCACCATCGCTTTCACAGAGAGGGACCTTTTGAGAGTCTTGTTGTTTTCAAATGTCATCCTTTGAAATGCCGATGGACTAAGTGTCAGGATTTATTGCATAATTGCTTATGTGGGGAAGCATGGTAGCTGGGTACTGTATTATGTTTTGTGAGGTTTCCATACCCCCCATGTTTTTGGCTAGCATGGGGTTCCACAATCAATGGGATTCTCCCCAGTTACCTTGATGACTGTATAACTGACGTGTCTGTATGTGTGGCTGACAGTGTGAAGCAAGGATTCACGATTCAAAGGTTTTATTGTTACACACATAACGTTGGCGACTTCCTAAGCTGATGCAATACAGACATGAAGTAAATAATATATAAAAGATGTAAAAAGTACACAAACGAATAAGCTATATATAAAGCAAAACATGTCACCATTAGGCCCTTGAGCAAGGCCCTTAACCTCAACTGCCCCCAGGACATTGTCTGACACTGCGTTTCGACCCTCACTTGTACGTCGCTTTGGACAAAAGTGTGTCAATACTTGCAAGCTCTAGTGAACCCACATGCCATCCAGGAGACGCTGCGTATCTTTTCTGTGCCTCCTGGGACAGACTTCAAGACAGTAAAATGGATCAGCAGTTCCAAGAAACAAACGTGTGCATTTTGTGACAGCTTGTGGCCACGTTAGCTGTATATGTTTCAGCTGAAGCTACCAGATTTCAAACTGCAAGTATTAATTTGCGCCCGCTTTTCAACTCCTTCAGTCCCATCTGATGACAGTCTTATTTTTAAATAAATGTTATCTATTTTTTCCAGCTAGTGGCAGAGCCAGCACAATGTTTGTGCGGGATTTCACAATAAAATTTCGCTTTACCCTAGAGATCACAATGAACGTTTTTATGTTCATTTAATGAAGAAGTCTATTTTCATATGTTGAGGATATGATGAAGTAGGGCACAATTCATGTTTAATTTCTCTTTGATGATACCTTGTGGGGTTTCCCTGTTGTGGGTATAGTGGACTTTCATCCATACAGCATTTCAAAACTACACCTATTTATTATATAATCCTTAAGTTTGCAGATGCATATATGCAGTAAATCTGACAAAGTTTTCTGGGTCAGTGATATATGTTATAGTTTTATTTTTGCAGAGCATCTATCCAGCAGAGGGGCGTAGATTTGGGCATGAAAAGTGGAGACGTTTCCCCCCCTATTCTATTAGAGTAATGTGTGTATATGGGATACAGGGGCTGATTTGGGCCGAACCAATGATGAGCCCAAGCCTACGCCTTTGCATTCTGCCACACTCAGTCAGTGCCTTACCTAAATACTAGGCACACCTGTAGATCATCAATCTGGTTAACTGGATCAGATTAACTATACATCTGGATTGTCAGTTAACTCCTTATCATTTATTGAGCGCTTGCACCTACTGGAGTGTGTGTTTCATGACTAGCCTGCTTCTCTGACACTGGGATCTATATCACAAAGCTGGATTTTTGGGTTAGCAAGGTAACTTGTCTGATTTACAGTAGTCTGAGCTAAATTTAAGTTAACAAAGATAAAGTCTATTTAATCTGGGGTACCTTAACTCCAGCAAGATATCTAGCAAACCGGTGAACCTTGCTTTGCGATTCAGGCCCCATATAGACTGTTGTCATAGCTCTGCAACTTGTTTTGAATTTTTCTCAATGTTGCTCGGTGAAATTTGGACTGTATTTGGACTATAACTTTTGGAATTCGATCTGGATTTGGCCTTTTTCTGGGTCATTGTCAGCTCTGATTTAAAGCCTGCACTTTGAAACACAAGTTTGTAAATATACCTGGCACCTCGCCCTTTGAATTCTCTCCCATCTGACTGTTACATTATTATTTTTCTCATTTTTATTTATTTATGAGAACACAATCAGGTGGGATAGAATCAAGAATCCTGTCTGCCCGTAGCGGGTCAGAACCAGGAGCTCTTCCAGTGAGACGCCGCTGCTTTGTGATATCAATGGACAAGTCTTCAACTGAAAATGGACCGGAACCAAGAGAACTCCCCACAAGATCAGGGGCCTGGGTTCACGTGACTGGCCATGTTTTTTTTATTTATTTCCTGCCTGCCACAGAGAATAGAGATATCAGAGGGAGAGAGACTCACCTTGGTGAGACCCGTCTAGGTGTGGCCTAGGAGGATGAGCGCATGGCCCAAGCCAACTTCATCTCCTCCTGGCTTTATTTTTTTTCCTATGTTTTTAAACCAGTGGTTACAGGGTAAGTTAAAGCAGAAAAGAGAATTTTTATGTTGTGTGATGTTAGCTAAAAAAAGACTGCTTGCTAAATAATGGCTGCAGCATTTCACACTATACATATATAACATATGCAAAAAAGGCACACTGATGCTTTCTGATGTATCTAAATGTAAATTTTGTCTAAAACCCTCATCCCTGAATAACCTCAAGTCCTCGCCTGATTTGGTTGGGGGAAGTGGCTTCGTCTGCCTCTGTTTTAGGTACTTAAATGGGATAGGAGCTGTACATGGTAGCTTAATGGTAGCACAAGTCACTCAGAACCACAGGTCGTTCTCCTCCTTTTCCTTGCGTGGTTAAACCCAAAGCGCTTCCTCTCACGCTACCACCCCCCTTCCCACAGATTCATGGCTGCCTTGTCCACAGCTTTTCATTCGGTGTGGAGCTTATCAGCAAAACGGCCAACAACAGGATGTGAACACAGTGTCAAACGACACCAAAATGGGGGGCGGGCAGGGGGACGACGTAGGACAGACTTTCTGCCCTTGGTGATCCTGGTTACTATTGGGGCACATGCTTGTACACAGCATCTAATGGTGGTGGAGGTACTTATTTTAGCGGGTTATTGCCCATAATGTGTGATCATCTGCTGCCCTGCCTTGTTCTTTCTGCTGCCTGGGTCAGTTTCCAGCCTGGAATTGGAAGTGAGGCTGGAAAATGGATAGATGGTATTGACTGAAATTTGAATATCACCTTCATGTTCGTAATGATATTGTCACATCCCGACAGCAGCAGAAAGTGCAAAGAAACTCCAAGTTGGCCTGGTTGATGGTTGAAACCCAAAGGCGACTTTACTGGAGGGAGTCCAGCAGAGGTCTCCAGCTCCGGTCCTAGAGAGCTACTGTCTATTAGTCCTATTCAGCTTCTGATGATCCAGACCCGTTCTCAGTTAAATACCAGGAACAGGCACGGCTCATCAGACGCCTGGTAGAATAGACGACCTACTGCGCAGTAGCTCTCCTGGACTGGAGTTGGAGACCCCAGGATTACAGCCTGTGGTGGAAGCCTACTAGGACTTACCAGGAGATTGGAGGAGGGACTAGGGAGCAGAGAATGGAGGGACACATACTGAATATGGAGGGCAAACCGGTGTAAGGCATCACAAGGACAAACTACAGACGACGCAGATGAGGGTCGTAATTACGTCCAATGAGGGCTACTTGAGGGGCAGGTGTGACTGACTGGGGATAGGGGTGGCAAACAGGGGAGACCCCTGCTGGACAACATGTGTGGGACAAGACTGAGGGGAACAGGACAGGATCGATAGCTTGCAATCTCCTAGAATTCCGTGTTTTTGAGAAGGAGCTACCAAACTTGTTCAGAAGATGCCCCAACATACTTGATAATTTAATCATGGTATCACAGATGTGTACAGCTCAGGCTTCCGATCTGAACAATTAGTACTATCAGGGTGCAAATGCAAATCGATAATAAATGTTAACTGAAAATGGCTTCCCTGTAACCCCACAAAATGTCATGCCAGCTGATGTTAGTGGAGATCCAGAAGATTTTCCCTAAACTTACACATGCAGCTGAGCCAAAGTGGCTGTATTTTGAGGACATTAAAAGCAAACCTGTCTGCTAGCCAACCAGAATTGAGCAATAAAAGACCCTCGTGATGTCTGATACTGTCGCAGCAGTTTATCAAGCAAAACATAACAGTGTGAGGTGATGCATACATTTGCATACCCACGTTTTATTTGGCTAATCACTTCACTGATGACTAGTTAGCTTGCTTGGCTAGGCTAATAAGTTCCATCAGCAACTGATTGCAAAAAACCAGCAAACAGTATCCATCACACTTGAAATTGGAATGCCAAGTTATTGTTCTTATCCAGTTTTATTTCCGTATTGTGCTTTATTTATCCGACAGAGCACCTCTCAGCTGTCCTCTGCTGACGCTAGACAGTTGTCAGTTGCTAACAAGTTCATTGCAGAGAAACATCAACTGTCAATCAAAGTTTTATTTATAAATATCCCTGCAGATATGAGTTCTGAGGTACTGGAGAGGTGAAATTATGATTTTTTTAAAATGATTTAGATAAAGTGTGGTTTTAGAGCAATTAAAAGAGTGTAAAAGCAGTTTTTGATAGCATGTGAATTCCATTCATCAGTCTCTTTTTCATAACGGGTTATCCAATGTGGGCTTAAGAAGAGCCTGGAACCCATCCCAGCATGCACTGGGGGGCACCCACTTCGGGATGCCTGCCCATCACAAGGTACTTACATACCAGTGTCAAAAAAACATTTCACTGCAGGGGACTTTCAGTCAAAATAATAATAAATCACAATTAACTATCATGGTGTATCTTTGTGGAATGAACAGATGGTAATTCCTGCAGAAGGAGATTGGCAAGGTTAATGACGATGAAGAATTACTCTGATGGATGTATAATTACAATGATCAATTGAATCAGAGTGTAATAGTCTTAAGTGTATTGAGTTAATAATGTCTCCTTGATTTCAAGCTATTAAGAACCCGGAACAGTTGTTGAAATAGATAATGTGGTAAAATATTCAATAAATAAGTTAGAAATGTATAATACGCAGCATACAACAGCAGATTTGTTGAGAATTTTTCTGGGGGGTGTTACTCATTCTGAACCAGTCCCATTTGGACATTTACTGTGCATTAATTGTTTCTTTGGGCACCTGTCATATTAATTAGTGTTGTCCTGGCATAGTCTGCGTGCTTTGTTTGACACTGTCAATGCTCGTTCATTTACACCTTCATTATCAGTGACGTGGTCTCCATCCTTAGTTTACTTTGTGACTATGTGCCTGGTGTAAGCTCACCGCCTTCATGTTTCTAAGTCCCCGTGACATTTATTTATTTTATTGCAGAAATGAGATGATACTGTTCGTTTCTCTGGTTAATTTTTATTTCAGATGAAGCGACTGCTTCTTTCGCACAAGGCCAATCATTCAGTCTGTGTATCACTGCAAGATGCTGAGTAGTCAGTGACGGGTAGGAGTCACGACAGCGGGTTAAAGGCACCTTAGTACGTGTAGCGCCCGAGTCTGGGAAATGCGGTTCTGCTGTAGCGCTGAATGTGATTCAAATAGGCGCCCACCCTAATTTTCAACATTTATGTGTTCAGCTCTATAAATGGGTAAATTATAATATTATTATTATACATTGCTATGATCCATATGTATATCACATAATACTTCTTATTTCCCCGGATATGTTCTTTTTTTTATCATTTGCTTAATTCATGAAGCTACCCTGCAAAAAATTTGATCCTCAAATTCGGTCTTGCTTTAAAAATCATCGGCTGTTTGGCTCTTCCGTCAAGCATTGCCGCAGTGCTCCAGCTAATCCGTCCGCAACTTAAAGTCTGAAAGTAACTTGTCACGGGTTTCCGGCATGTCAAAATCCCCGGGACTGACGTGAGCTGTGAAAACGGGCCTCATCCCCGAGATCCCGCAGTTCCGCAAACTCGACCGGCGAAATGTGCCGCGTCATTTAAATCGCTCGCTTCCGCGGATAAAGATATAATTTGTTTCGCTGATTCACTTCATTTGTGCACTGTGACTTGAGCTGCTGGCCGTTTTATGAAAAGCAGGAAAACAGTAGCAGCCTTATTAAAATACAAGCAGAACAATATCTGGGTGATAAATAATACATTAGCTGCTAATAATGTAAAGTCGTGATAATATATAAAAAGTATTTATTTCTTCCATCCTGACCCAGACCGAATAATTATATGGCATGAATTACACAGCAGTTGATAGCGAAGCTGCAGAATGTGATGCTCTGTGAAATTCAAATCTGCACTCACACTAGATTTAGATTAGAAGTACTTTGTTGTGTGTCCCTGTGAGGAAAATAGGTAAGTTTCACATACTGCATCTTGCTCTTCTCGAGAGGCACAGAATTTGGTATGATAATTGTCGGCTGTTAAGAAGGGGCACTTAGATACCCGACTTTGGTCAGCTGGCTGGGGTGAGATTTTCAGTTTGAGACACTTCTGCACTCTCATCTACATGAATGTAAAAGTTTTATTAACCTGTAAACAGTCTGTGGGGTCTGCAAACTACCCCGACGCTTTTGATGTGGCTAATTTTAGGTTTATAATGGAATAGAATACAGTCAGATAGCGTGAGTGTCACACTTGATACATGAGAGTTGGCAACCCTGAGAGCCAAGTACTGTTTTAAAATGTTTAAATATGGTTATAGGTTGGTCTAAATGATAAAGTGGTTTAAATTATCTGTAGAAAATGTTTGCATCTGTGGGAATACTAAATATTTTTTTTTCTTTGTTAGGCTATTTATACAACATGAAGTTTTGTGTGGGTCCCTCATCTTTTATGATATTCCTCTCGGGAACAGACATACATGTTCGCTTAGTCTGATTGATTGTAGATATTTAACCACTTTAGGTGTAGGAGTTGTAAATGGTTAACAAGCATGGATCTCTCTGAGTAAACGTGTAATCACTTTCCAACCACATCTTTGACATCCAGTGCTCTCTCTTAGAGAACCTTTGACAACCAGATATTTACGGAACTTTTCCTGACTGAATCTTAAATAAACAGCATACAGGCTATGAAGCAAACAAAACTAGGAGAAATGACATCATCTGTCTACTGCTTCAGGTCAAAAGCAGAGGGCTTTGCCAGTATGTGGTGATAACCAAATGGACTAAACATAACTTACTTCACTTAGGCTATGAAAAGCAGTATTAAATCAGGGTGAAGATAAAATGCTAGTACAGAGATATTAAATGATTGCTTTATTCTTCAATAAATTGACATCAGACATTTTGGTCCATATTAAAATATTTGAAAATCCTCAGAATCATTTCGGCATGAAAAATGGAAATGCGATTGGTGTTTAATCATGCGGATGATCCCAGCACTTTGCCTGTTGGATAATGGCCCTTTATTCTATCTGTTCTTGATCTCGTATCCATGTCGTGTTTTTTCGACTTTCAGTAGCTAGCAGCGTGATGACATCACAATCAGTCCTGAATGGGTGTACTCACACTAGGCAATCTGTACTGTGCCCGAAGGTGTTTGACCCCAAACGTTTTGTTTGTTTGACTATGTGATCGCTCTGTGTTCCACCTCTTCAAGTGGTTCAGTTGGTCTCGCTGGCTGTAAAATTGGCCTGGCGAGAGTAACAAGGAACGACTGGGTGTAACACACATAAACGCCAAGATATTTGGAAAATGCAGGAATATCTGCGTATGTGTGCAGCATGATTAAATGAATCATTGCATTGCAGACTCAATAAATCCATAAAAGGGCAGTGTATCATAACGCCCAAAATGACTCCAAATCAGACACAAAATAAGGACCCCCCCCAGGGTTTGGGCCCCCCTTGTTGGGCACAAATAGTCACTACAGTGAGGAATAGGGCCACAAATTGACTTTTTGAATCGGGCCCCGGAAACAAAATAACTGCTCCTGGGTCCCCTTATATACAGCATCTGCATGTTTGAGAAGGGGGGTTGTAACCATCCCTGCACTCATGGGGGGGGTGGGAAATTGCCCAAGCCGGCGTCTTCTAAGGGGGAGGTGCTAACAAACTTTAGCAAAGTTTGCCGGCGAAGGGGCCGTCCGCAAGTCCAGAAAAGGAAAGACCCCCCCTGATTAACTGTGAGTCCCTGTATACTCCTTTTGTTATGTGATTCTGTTAGCTATTCCCACCGAAGAGACAGAAAAAAAGCTGAATTTCACCAGAAGGTTGTTCTGAACGACAGTCTGAAAAAACAAGAATTCTTATTACCTGGTTGTGGTGTATAATTTTAATCTAAGAGGAACTATTTTCAAGACTTATACCCTGCAGTTCTGCGCATTACTGCTATTGTTGCTAGATCAAGAAACGGGACAAGCTAGTAATAACTGATTAGCTAGTAAAGGATGTATTTGAGTACTGCACTCAACAGCAAAATGGAGATTCATGGCCAGCGTCTTAATGTGGAGAATTACACATATCACCACCCATTATGCATTACAAAGCCTTTCTTTTTTAAATTGTACCAGATGCTGTTGCAAATGCACCATCTGCATGCATATGCATAGCCCACGGTAATTCAGCGCATGAAGTTGAACGCAATGGTGCATGGGAGCTTCTTTGTGGCGCTTGGTAGCATCCGGAAAACTCGCAGGGACATGATGCCCCGCGGTGTGTTCTGAGAGACCAACCCCACCCATCTCTCCTCCTTTTTTTGTAGCTCCCGCTTATCGACACGGATCGTAAAGCAGTTCCCTGCGCAGGCAAGTCCCATGTCACTCGCATGTAGTCGTGCTGTTCAGGTTTTATGGGAAGTGGCCGTATCTAAACATTAATTGCGGGCCGATGCAGAACATGACCAACACCTCGTCACCTTTCTGGGTCAGCCGTCCTCCCAAGGTCACCCAGCAGAGGGCGCCGTGCTACACTCTCACCAAGACAGCTCTTTTGCATCACCTCAGTCAACGCTGTATTTAACCATAAGACAGAACAGAGCCATGTGGTTCAGCACCGTTAGTCCCTGATAACGGAAGAGATAAAAAGAATAAAAAGTGTTGTGAAGAGAGGCTACTCTGACACCCGAGGGCAACCGGCGTATCCGTATGTCTGGGTGGAAAAGTAAATTACGGGACTCGTAAGCTACCCCAACTGTGAATCACCGGAGCAGACACCGCTAGCAGCATTACCCGTGTCAGCACAGGCACCGCTGAAGGGCTGCCGGGGTCTGCGGGGGGAGGGCCGCTAATGTTTTTAATGCAAGCCGCTGCCGTGCACAACACTGTTTAGTAAACATCCATTATGCTGCTTGCCTTAATTAAATATGAGAGAGGCCTTGGTCTGAGGTGAGTTGGGGGGGGGGGGGGGGGGGGGGGGGGGGGGAGGCCTTGGTCATTATTTATTTCACCCCCCCCCCCCCCCATGTTGAATCATGAGCATTCCTGTGTGAGCCTGAAAAATAATGTGAGGAGGGTGCATGGATATGGGTTTGCGTATAGATATATAGGTTTGCGTATAGATTTATCCCCACCTATATTGTAGGAGTACGATGTGTTTAGGAGG
>JABFEB020000033.1:12381659-12395364 GCA_019775895.2 Stomatorhinus ivindoensis | reverse complement strand
GCACACTGATGATTATGGACTGAAGGACGCAGCTGACAGGCTGGCTGAACCGCCAGCTTGAACAATCCCAGGAAGTCACTGTTTGCTTTGGTGCCAGGGGGCCTCTTGAAAATCAGCCCTAGCATGTGAAGGGGAGTCGGAGACGGCTGGGTTCTCTAATAGGAGAGCGATCTGTCACATACAGTATACAGCAGGTATGAATGGATGATTAGAGTGCAGAGTCTGATCATTCAAGTTTCTGCGTGCCTTTGAATGCTGACTATTAGTCTGGCCTTAATGGTCAAATTAACAGGTAGTAATAACACACCCTATGTAGTATTAAAAATACAGTACTATGGCCTTGTTAAGCTTTGCTAATTTAATGTACTAACAATTGATGTATGATGTTAGTAATTTGTTTAAGCAGCACAGTTATGGATTTGGAATATAAATCTGTATAATACATTGTAGTACCTTGAATGCAAAAATTAAAAATAACCAATTAAAATAACCAATTATTTATGCTGTTTAATGAAAACTCTGCCAACAAATTATACTGATTGTAGAAGTAATTTTCTTATTTTCGATGCTCTGCTTTAGGTAATTTGTTTAGACGAAACATTTGTTACATCATTATATGGGGTTTTAGTTTGTTTGCTTTCGTTTGAACATTTAGCCCGTAACCTCACTGATATCAAAGCCAAGTTTCTGTATGTTTCTGAAAATTGCTTAAGGCTTGAGTTCTTCAAACGGCGAGGAGAAAACGTTTGGGCGTTAACAGGGAGAGCATCCTCTTATACACTGCAGTGACAACAGAGACAGAATAAGACAAACTTCGGAAACTTCTAGCGTACAATGAGTTTAGCTAGTAAGTGTGTTCCTGTCACTATATTTTGGTTTGATTGTATTACGTGGCAGAGAGAGTGCTTGCTTTGGATGAACAGGCCCAGTACACATTATTTGGAGAACAATGGCCCTGGTTATGAGTGTGTGGCATAATTAGTCAACAGTGGACAGTAACGGTGTTAGCAATGACAGGCTTTGGGAAATAGGTGTGTCGGAGGATGAGACAAAGGAGCGTGAGCGTTGGTCGGATTATATACAGGATGGACTAACGGAACAATTACTGCGTCCGGCTTTACAGCATAGCGATCACCCTGGCAGATGGACTGAGCAGTGGAACGGCAGAGAGGTCAGAGGTCAAAAAGTCAAACAGAGGCTGTCAAGAAGAACAAAGCAGATGTCCCACAGCGACATGGGACACTCTGAGGGTGTCTTGCTGAAAATTAGAGCATCTTTCAAGAATAGCAGACTTTTTTGACGCTTGTAGGTTTGTGGATTTACAACAGTGTGGAAAAAATATAATTCCTCTGCCCACAGAGCCACCACTCTTGAAATTGAATCAGTTTGTTTCCAGGTAGTTTAAGAAAAAACACATTACATTTATTGCCAGAATCGCAGGACAGCGTGTTATTATAGTAAGTGAGTATCGTACCTTCAGTGAAATACAACAAGACCGTCATATCAATTTTTGGAACATTAAGAAACAAACACTTGAAAGGAAAATGCAACAGCAATAAACAGAAACAGTTTCTGTAGTGTTTTGTTTAAGTTGCGTACAGTGATGGCGAGGCGAGCACCGAGCAGTGTAGCGATTACAGCGGCGTGGAGCAGGGCCTTAATGTCTCTGTGTACGTTTGACTGCATGCGCCGGCATCCAGATCATGCAATCAGTCAGAAAAAAAGGGTAACCAGCCAAGGTCTCGACGCGGGAACAGCTGCCCCAAATATCCAGAAGGCGTAGCTGCTGAAGAGGAAGGAAACTCGTACATTTACCTGCAAAGCGCCTCTCATTATGAATCTTTGTAATTTTAGGGTGGCATGGTGGTACAGTGGTTAGCACTCTTTGAGTCTGTTACATATATGTGGAGTTTGCATGTTCTTCCCATGTTGTGGGGTTTCCTTTGGGCGCTAAATTGCCCATAGGGGTGTGAATGGTGTGTGAGTGAATGGTGTGTGAGTGAATGGTGTGTGAGTGTGCCCTGCGATGGGCTGGCCCCCCATCCTGGGTTGTTCCCCACCTCCTGCCTCGTGCCTGTCGGCTCTGGACCCCCTGTGACCCAGAAGGATAAAGGGTTTGGAAAATGGGTGGCTATATATATTTGTGTGTTTGCGTGTGTGGATTATGTTAATGTTATATTGTGGAGACCAAATGGTCCCCACGGTGTGATAAAAACCTTTTTATTTTTGACATTGTGGGGACCATTTTGTAGGTCCCCACAAAGATCTGTGAATGATCTGTGAAGTTCACTTTTTGCTTGGTTACTTATGGTTAAGGTTAGGGCCGGGTAGGGCTTAAGGTCGTCATGTTGGGATTAGAGTTTTTGAATGGAATTTTGAATATAATATATTCTGTTTTTGCATACTGTATGTTTTTTGCACCGGAATCTTTCATAGGTATGTGTCTGTTTTGGGGATGATGTTACACAAGAATTGGAAGTTGTTTATTGAGGCTAGTTTGAAGTGTTAACAGATGCAGTTATTTTTTTCATACAGGGTTATTTGTGACCATACCAGTAAGGCTGCTTTCAGCGAGCCGGAATTCATTTCTGTCATATTACCGCCTCTTTAAAAGGCTCTCCCAACGTTTTCAGGTCTGGCTCGTACTCTCCCCTCTGTTCCAGGCTGCGAATAATGCTTGAATTTGACTCGTAACATCAGTTAAATGAGTCAGCGAGGTTTTCCTAATGGAATGCAACATGATATATTATTAGTGCGTAGCCAGATGGGGAACATCTCTGTGTCCCTGAGGGTTATAGTGGGACTGAAATGGATGGAAACATTGTGAAACATTAGGATGCTAAAAGACCTTCTCCTTTTGGCTGTGTCATCACTTTAAAAAGCAGTTCCTCTGTCCAGACATGGTTAAAATGTAAAGGCATCCAGTTGTCTACAGATGGCCTTGGTTCCACTAAAACCTAATCAGCAGTTTAAATTACGTTCCCCTGCATTACTGTGTTTTATGGGACTTCCTGTTCACAGCCTGAACGCTTCTCCTCTGCCCTTATAAGAAATACATCAATTTTATTGGCTGATGGCAGAGAGCGATTCTATATCGTGGCCAATCATATTCCTGTTTTTTTACACTTATAAAGGCACCACAAATCAGCTGTGTGATTTTTCTCTCTTTATTTAAATGGATTGTAAACATTTACATTCATTTGTTAGTCTAGCAGACCCTTTTCTCCAAAGCTACATACAAGTTTGTTACTCAGGTCCTGCTTAATCAGAAAGCTATGAGGAAGATTTACGGCTTTTTTTCAGGGATTTAGTACTTATGTTAATAACTTCTTAACTTGTTTTCAAGTAGTCTTAATGTAAGCAATCTTTTGTAAAGCAATGTCTTAACATTTCAGTGATAAAAGACAGAATGGCATTATTAAACTGAAAATACTGCAGGCAAGCAGCTAGATGATTGTCCTGTTTTCTCTTGTGATTTTTATTTTTTAAGAATTCACTTTGTGTTTACTCTGGTGGGACAGAGCCAGCACATCTCCTCCCAGCTTTATGTGAAGCTCTCTGTCTTCTTACCTCATTGAAGGTCTTGTTTCTTTGTGAATAAGTGAGGAGGATGTGTAGGTGCTGGCCAGAAGATAGGGAGTCAGTTTGTTGACAGTGGCTGTTTGAGCACTTCCTGAATTGGAATCTTCTGCCAAATTCCTGCGATCTTCTGGGTAAATATACACTGAGCTGGTGCAATAAAAGGAGCCTGGTCATTGTGGGCGATTCACCTCTGAAGCGAGATATAAAGTAAGGATATATAAAATAACAAATCAGAGGGAATTGTTCAAATGCAGCCTTTGCTTGGCTCTAACAATAGCAGCAAGTACAATCTTAAGGAAAACGATGAGAAATTTGTCAGGACAGTCATTTAATACGTTGCCTTGAGCACCTGCAAGATAGCTTCTAGGAAGGAAATGGTAAGAGGGATTTCCTGTAGTTATTTGGACATTCAGATTAAGAAGTTCGAACAGGAAAACTGTCTCTTTTTATATTAGATTCATTTGGGAACATGTCTTTGTAATGTGATTATACCCATAAAAGAGGCATTTGGGAGAAATGCTGAGAGGAAATGCATGTCCTAGTGTGAGATTCCCCTAATGATTTTGTTTTCAATGTTAAAATGAGTAATGCTTTGCTGTCTGAAACAGATTTTATGCAAATCATCGTGCTATGTTTAGACTTCCCAAGACATATTCCAACAAATACCATTCCATCTATGAATTCATCTTCCCATGGCTTGATCAGTACAGGGTTACAGTAATGCTGGAGCCTATTTAGGGCAGCAGGAGGGGCTAGGCAGGGGACACCCAGGGTGGGATGCCAATTCAGTTACCTACCAGAGATATACTGGCTACTGTGTAAAACTTGATATATGCAATATAATTAGCTACCCTTCTCTTCTTCCTATTCAGTGCGTACCTTTTCCCTTTATTGTAACAGAAATGTCTAACAAGTTTACAGCCTTAATTATTCAGTGCTTGTAAATCTGAGTGAAACCAAATCTGTCCATTACTATGTAATCCAGTCTACTCCATGTGACTCACTTCCATTTTGTTTTTTGCTGGTGATCCATCTTTTAAGGCAAAAGACTAACAAAAGTACAGTGGTACCTCAATTACCTAGAACTCGATCTGAATCTCATAAGTCGAACTGTGAACGCCAACCTAAGATAACTTGTACGCTTGGGGAAATGAGTCACGTGGCACGTCTCTCAGTGGAAACATAGGGTAACGCTGCAGTCTAAGCTTTGCATTTCCATTATATCTTATGGGGAAAATTATATCACAACTCGAACTTTTTAGGATTCGATTCGGAGTTCTGAAGTTCTGAGGTACCACTGTAGTTTATTTATTCCATTGTTCATACTTGCTTGTGGGAATTTTACTTACACAAAAATGTTCTGAGGGTAGAATGAAGAATAATTGGTTCAGAGAGATAACCAATCAGATTGTAGAAGAGGGGGTCCTAGACATCTGGTTAGTTGGTCCCGCCTCCTCTAGTTGCTTAGACCCACCTCCTCTACAATCTGATTGGTTATCTCTCTGAATCTATCAGTTTTCATTCCGCCCTCAGAACATTTTTATGTAACTTAAATTCCCATGAGCTTTAGCTTTATTCATAAATGTCAGTGTTTTTATGTAAAGACAGTCTGTTAAAGCATGATATGTGTGAATCGTAAAACAGGCAGTGAAAGTGAAAGAGTCAGTAGTTTATGTGGAATTATATAGAATTATTACTTTGTTGTAATGTTGTTACAACATACTAAAGTTTACTTAGAAGTTTGGGGGTTTTGAAATTGACAGACCTGTGATTTTAACAGCAGACAGTCTGCCATCCTGATAACGTCGATCATGGTAAACTTACGGTGTGTGGGCCCTTATGAACCTGGTAAGATGTTCCCCTGACAGCTCTGTGTGAGCATGTTGAGCCAGAAGATAATCACAGTCTGCAGCTGCTAGTGGAGGGACGGCATTGGCTGTCTGCAGGATCTGGACATGGCGTCTGTGTTCTGAGAGAGACCAGGGCTGTGTTGACAGGAATCATTAATCTGTGTACAAGCTCACTCCCTGGCTGGGATTAAGAGTATTGGCATCTTGGCCAGATTGATGTTACTGATATTTTCTGTTAATCTAGATTATTATAACCCTCCCCATAGTAAAATTTTTTATAAAATGACCTCTTGACTTTATCGGGAATTCCAGGTTGTGCCGAAGCTTATATGAATATCCATGAATAGGAACTAAAAAGGTTCTTTCTTACCGGTAAGTAAACTGGCTAGCGACAAGAAACTTCATGGAACTTTACGGAATAACACTAATCCCCCTGAAATATTATATAAGATATTTTATAGCAATGATTACCTTATAGACTTGTAGCAGTTTAGGATTCAGCCAAAGGCAGGTATTGGATTACATACGAGGCCAAAAACATGTTTTTGCAATGAAAACCCAATGAGCTGTGGGCCTCGTGTGATAAGCTGTAAGCTGTAGTTCTCACATAGTGCTACAGTGACTGAAAGGCCAGCGCTTCAGTGAAGCTGATATCTGCTGTACGACACTGAGTCTGTGCAGAAGAAGATGATGGTTAGGGGACAAACAATCCCCCAAATGCTTCGACGGTTAGTTCACACGAATACCGTGTAGAAGATTCTGCAGCTGTGTCAGGTCGGATGTTGAGGAGTCGGTGAACGCACGAGGTAGATGCACTCGAATATCACCTGGACATCTTATGGATTGCAAGGTTTAGACAAGGGTGATTAATGAACCTACTTCAAGCGTTACAGGTCTTTTCAGAGAGGGAATCTTCGGACTGGATTCTGGAGCCCAGTGGATATTTCATGGAGTCCTGATCCAGGGGAGTAGCTGCTCTGAGATCCCGCAGAAGCCTGTGTAGCCTCTGCTGATGTCCCTCAAGTCTTCAGAAGGCCGTGGCGGATTCTGCCTGTCATATCTCATAACTTCTCTATATTTCACGTCGAACGGTATTAAGAAACGAATGCTATGTCTGTATGCACACATTCTTTTATGCAATTCTTAAAGAATTAGGTCACGCTTAACACAATGCAGGATGTATATATACTTGTGAATTCCCCAGGTATGGAAGTCTCCACGGTGAGATTAGATATTTAATGAGGGCATTTAATCGATTCCTAGGAAGTCTTCAATTAACTTATTGATCGGGCTATTTGTTTGTTCATTCAGACTTTATCAGACCTTGTTACTGGATTTAGCAATAAAGTCTTTCGGTTATGAGGTATCAGTGGTGTCAACTGAGAAGGCCACAAATGAGTATTCACGAAAACAAAAATTTCTATATAAAGCATAGTCTAGAGATCTAGCCAGGGAGACATATTTAAGGACCATAGGTGACAAGGGTAATAGTTTTGACATGGAGATCCTTCTGGAAAGAATATCGTGATGTTCTCTGCTGAGGTCTTTCAGACGGTAGGATGTTGGACCAGTCCTGTTTTGCTTTCTTCCTTTCGTTTGTAGTCATGACGGCCAGGTTGTAGAAATAGCTGTCGATTAATGTAACAGATTAATTTAATTTAATTTTTAAATTCAAAGCGAAATATCAAATCGAATTGTTGTTTTGGAGTTCAGTGCACAGCTGTCTGCCTGTGCGCAGCCGTCTCTCAGTGTGCAGCCGCTCTCAGCATGTCATCGTCTCTCGTAGTATGTTGGCTTCTGGCCTTTACAGCATAAAGCACAACATCACATCAATTCCATTCCATAAATAGTGTCAAGTGGCTTGATCCTGCAGTCTTGGTTTCCAGTTATTGTTTAGTTAGTGTGTTATGAATTAGCTACTCAGAAAGGTCCCAAGCTGTCAATTATACAGAAATGCACATGGTGCAGCGTTGCAGTAGCGATGACAGAGGAAACGGAACAGTTTTGCTGCGAATGCAAGGTGAATAGCAGAGACAGGCATGCAGTGTAAGGATTATTGGACACGTTGGGTCGCCCTGCCTCTTCTGGCTGTGATCTGAACCTGTATGACTGACTTGGCAGCTGATCCACCTGATGTCATTAAGAGCGGGTTGGGAGAGACCCTGTTGTGACACAGAGCTCTTCGCCAGTGCATACAGTGACTCGTTGCGCTGGGTCGCACCTTTACATCCTACAGTAGTCATGTCATCAGTCAGTCTGCTTGACTTCTGCTTGAATGTCGAATTGCCATCAAGTTCTTTAGTCTTCTGCTCTTTTCAGGCTATACTTGAGGCTGCATTTGGGAGCCCTCATTATGGTTGTTCGTAATCTTTTGTAATAAGACTGAGAACGAGGGGACAGGCAGGGCTTCTCCATTGTTTGGCTCCATTAGGCTCAGTTGTTTGGGGGTGGCTGTCAAAGACTCGGGCCCCCAGTTTACATAAGAGGCCAAAAAACATGTTTTTTGCATTGAAAACCCAATGAGCTGTGGGCCCCCCATGACGGCAGATGGGCTGATTAACTCCTGTAGAGTTCAGGCTAAGACTAACGAGTCGGGATCGAAATGATGCAGCTATGCATAGATTTTACCTTAAGCGAGCATATTCACAAGATAAATGCCATCTAAGTAAATGAATATGTATCTCGGTTATTCCAATTATAATTATTTGGTCTGTTCTTGTAGAGGCAACACTGTGGCTAAGTGATGTTTGGGGATAAATCCTGCCTTCTGTGTGTGTGGAGTTTGCATGTTCTCCCCACATCATGTAGATATTCTGGTTTTCTTCCACAGTCCAGAAATATGCATATTGGCTACTGGCATTTCTAAAGTGCTCATAGTGTAAATCTGTGTGTTTATGCCCTGCGATTGACTGGCAACCCATCCAGAGTGTGGTGTAGCCCATCTTGTGCGGCTTGAGATCGGTTCTAGGCTCTGTGGGACCTTAAGCAGCATCAGATAAATGCTTAGGAAATGGATGGATGAATGGATGGATGGATGGATGGATGGATGATCTATTCACATATTGGCTTCAGACAGTCTAGACTTTAAGTACTTCGCAAAGTATCAGCGAACTAGAGATCATGCAGGTCAGGTTAATTTAATTTGTTAATGAGATCTACCATGATAATCATGCAAATGCAGGCAAACAAGAGAATAATTAAAAGAGTTCAGCAGGGTTTCTTCTGCCTTTTGAAGTACGAGGTGATACTGACCCGGGCATCGGTTTACATGCCACAGTAAGGCTTATTCTGCATGTTATGGAACTGTTTTCTGTCTGTCACGCTCTGCTTTGCCCTGTGTGTGTGTGTGTGTGTGTGTTTGTGCGTGTGTGTGTGCATGTCTGTGTTTTTTATGCTGTCTTCACTTCTTTTGCAGGATTTTTACTTTGGCCAACATGAGATCATCAGACGATGCACATGCCACCAGCCTGTCTCCATGTATGTCCCTTTTCTTTTGATATCTTCATGCTTTGCCGTCTATGATGAAGATACCAATAAAAAAAAAAAATGTTTAACCATCCATCCGAAACATCAAAAACAGTCATGATGTCTTAAATGTATTCGAAGGAAATGACAGAGTGGTAACATCTGTCGCCCATTTAACTGTAAAGCATGACAAATTTCTGGAATGTTAAAAATGATTGTTACGTTAATTACTCTTATTCGTGAGCTTTAGTGCCAGAACTGTCTTGACTTCCTGTTGAAGTTTAAACTCCAATTAGCCCATGAATTGCAGAAAGAGCATTGTTTCAATGAAAAGTGTCACCCAGGTCTTAACCACATTGGAATAATGCTGTTCGCTTTTCCTCAGGAATTGAAGTGCTTTCAGTTGACGAGTCATTATGCTACTGCACCTGTGTAGTGTTAAGGTCAGTGTCCTTTTCCTGTATAATAATAGCTACTTGCCTCATCATCAGATTCCATCAATGCCATTCATATAAATGTTTGTGACTGTTTGCACTGTGATCTTGCCCCGATCTCCGCCAAAAACGCTGCTTTTCCTGTTTATGATTCCCCTCCTTCTTGCCACGCCTCTCCATTCCAGTAGGGCTACCTACGAACTTCAGCGTTTTAGCACCCTAGTCATCCTAACACAGCTGTGTCTCTCGGTACTCTGAGGGCTGTTAAAAACGGCCCACCAGGTCCGGCCATGAAGATCTCCCTGACTCCCAAGCTTGTGTGACATTCTATATCCACCATCAAAGTTAATAATTCATTGATACAGAACTGAAAATTCTATTTTTTTATTGATGGTACATTAAAAACATTTCAACATATTTTAAAGTCGTGGATATTTCACAAAACCTGAATTAAGATCCAACCATGGACAGACCAGACTTTTCAAGTAGAACATTACATGAAGTGCATGACCAGCTGACAATGGAACTCATACCATACATGGCTAAAAGTACGTCTAACATGTCATATTGAATTCAAGGATATTAATATGAAGTTGCTCGGCTCCTTGTAGCTATAAAAGCCTCTGCTCTTTTGGGAAAGCTTCCCCTTAGAGGCTGATAGGATTTGCTCCCATTCAGACTGAGTATTGATGTTGGGATATCAGGTCTCTTTCTGACTTTGTGTGGCCTATTGTTTTGCAACCACACTTCCTCATAGATGTTCCAACTTCACAATCACTTCACTAGCGGTTAACCTGCAGCTGCAAAGGGGGAACCAACTCTGTACTGATGCCTATGGATTTAAAACTGGATATCATTAAAGTTCCTGTAGGTGCAATGGCCACGTGTCCCAATACTTTTGTTCATATAGTGTATGTAATTCACTACGGTAACCTTTGTGTTGGTTTTTATCACTCAGGATATCCTTCACTCACATCTTGCGTCAGCAGTTCTTGGTTTTTTAAATACTCACCACGGCTCACTGTCAGCTCCCCACAGGCCTTTCTGAGATGCTCTGACCTAATCGTCTGACCGTAATGGTTTCGCTCTTATAAAACTCACTCAGATATTTACCCCTGCCCATCTTCTGCATTCAGCATGTCAGCTACGTGTACCTGATGTTAGTTTACCATCTAATATATCCCAGTCTGTGACACACGCCTACCCTACTGGAAGGATAACATTATTGGCTTTTCCTGGGAGTGGTCTTAGTGTTTTGGCTCATTGGTGTATGTAACGTATGCGTATACACCTTAGAAGAAGAAAATCATATTTAAATGCATGGAACTTAATGAGCGGTGAGAAGCCTTGAGATGTCTGATATTGTGGGTAGTAGATGGTTGTGTTCTAATAGAGTGCAGCAGTCTTCAGGTGGCACGCTGCCGCCTCACACCTCTAGGGTTGGGGGCTTGAATTCTGCTTATATTCTTTCTGTGTGGAGTTTGCATGGAAGTTCTGTAGGATTCACCCTACAAGCTCACAGATGTGCAGTTAGCCGTCTCTGAATTGCCCATGATGTGTGCCCTGCAAAGGGTTGGCCTCCCATCCAGGGCGTTACAGGATCACAAGCCTGCCTGTGGTCCTATACTAGGTGGCTTGGGCTTAAGATGACCATATTTTGCCCTCCAACAAAATGATGCTGGGGGCAGGACTCAAAGAGAGGCGTCACAAAACACCCAAAAATGAGTCTGGGAAAAGGAGAACATAGGGTCACCATTCCTGCTTGGAGAGAGGGGGTCAATTTGTGTTTGACTTGTTAGTGAAAATGGTCATGGCTTTGCATTAAAACATGTAGAGTGTTTAGCGCGGCAGATATTTACAGGTGTAGAGTAAAATTCCTCCTACAAGTGCCTGACACTTTAAAGTAGTTATTGAAGAATCTTTCAGAATCTTTCCATACGGCCTGAACTGTTATCTCCACTGCATTTTCTCCACTACAACAGTGGCTTTCTCAGCTAAGCAAATCAAAGTGTATTATGGAGGATTGAGCTTCAGTCCCCAGTCAGTGTGAGAGTAACCCAGAGTAAACCTGGATTTAGAGATTGAAATCACTTAGTCTGCTGATTCTTAAAATCCCGTCTCGCGAAAATAATTCACAGGGGTGATGTACAAGACCCCCCCCCCCCTCCCCAGTCTCAGATCAGTAAGAAGCTTGCTGATTCGTTAGTTTTTTTCACCGATGCTAGAAATGCTAAAAGGCACAGACCGTGCCACACCGCTAATATTGGTTAATAAGTGCTTATTGTGCTGCTGCTCAGTCTTAATGTAACAAGTATTAATCAATATCTAGCTTATAATCGCTCATAAAATTAGAATATGCTAGTTTATATAAAGACAGTCGTCGTGTGATGTAAGGATTCCCAACCTTTTGATGTCTATGGTTTATGTCATACAAAATATTTCGCGGGCTGGTAAAACAAGGGCACGCAATATACATGGAAATGTGGGAAAGATCTCCTATTTTTGTGGATAAACATGGGACAGGGCATTTTATTTTTTAGTACCACACAATCCCATAATATATAGGACAGGGGGTAACTCTACCCCAATTTATTCTGGTATGGACTGGGGGTTGGGTGCCCCTACTGTAGCAGATAAGCGGTTATGGAAGTTGGATGGATGGTTTGCATTTACTGTGAGATTCAATGAGAAAAGCACATTCAAGAAAGAGAGATGGATTGATGGATGGACAGATGGTTTATGTTTTTTCTTTTTTGGTCCTTCATGAATTTTTCAAATATATTTATAAATATGGCCCAAGCTTTTCAGCAGTAAAAAATTGATGAGAGGTTGACAGGACGCCTCCCTGACTGTTTGCCTTGAAAAGGAAGAAGTTTATTCTGAGTGACTTTATGAAAACAACACAGTATGACATCAGAAGATGTCATTCACTTCGCTAAACTCCAGTAGGCTCTTCTGCTAATAAAACAAATAGCACATCTATGGAGAGGCTGATATTAAGCTGCTGGGACTTAAAGGAGCTTTCGTGGTTCTCCCAGGTAGGTCTGTTACTACAAAAACACTCTGTTGGTGCTTGGCGATGTCAGTTATGATGCGTTTGAAACCATCCATCCATCTTCCATAAGCTCCATGTCGCAGTGTGCCTGCAGCCAATCCCAGAAAGCACAGAGAACAGCCGAATTGGGCACCCTGGATGGGGTGCCATTGAAAGCCTTTTAGGTGCCGCTTTTTCCTTTCATTTATATGAAGTATAGATTTACCCACAAATTAAAGCTTCCTATAAATGCTCCTCCATCCACAAATTGGCACAATGTCCACATTACTTTCTGAAACCAACCGTGCTATGGAATGTAATGTAAAGTAACTCTCATTAGCAGCCTACATTTCTGGAGAAAGGTAATGTGCTCCCCTCAGTTGTTCCTTTGTCCAGTTGATGTAACTGACATTAGGACAGTATGCCAGGTAGCTGGTTCAGACAGTAACACTATGGGACTTGCTTACTGGAACATTTCTCATAGAAAGTGGCAAAATAGATGGATTACTATGTGTATGCTGTGACCAATATAAGCAATATTGGACTATGTAACCACAGCTCAAAATCAGATACAGTGATTTGCTTGCTGGAAGAGTTCTCAGACCTCAAAGGAGAGAAGGTTGTGTTTCCCCTTCTATTGGGAACCCAAAAATCCGTCAAGTAACACTGAAACCATTTACTTTGACCTTTAACAATGCATGTGTTCTTGTGCAGAATATTCTTCTTGAATGTTTTAATATTTATCCATAAACCTTACCCACACAACACAAGTGGATGACTGATTGTGGGTGGATTTTTTAATGGAGTTTGGGTGTATTCTGCTCCGGATAGATGGGCAGAGGGGCCTGCAGGCTTAAATCAGACACACTTACAAGGAGATGGGTCCCAGCTGCAAGAGGAAGGATGCACTAAATCTCCTAAATGTTGTCCCCCCCCTCCGTTCATAGTGTAATGCTAGCAACTGGAGGCTCAGCCAGTTACCGTGTTCTTTGCGATGACCTTGGAGCAGATTCTTATAGATCCTGGAACTGGGTATGCCGCCCTGATACCTGAGAGCGCCAAAACTCACAAAACCTTTCCAGAAGACCAGGAGAGCTTGTTCTGGGCCAACTCATCCGTCATCTGGATGACTTATAATGCAGGAGTTGCACTGTGGCTTTGCCCCTCTACACGTCTGCAATTTGCATGTTCTCCCCATGTCGTGCAGGTCTCCCAAGGCATGTCTCTGTTTTTCCCGTAGTGTATGCTGGGGTCAGACTGAGGGACTGACTTGTATCCCAGCCTTCTGCCCTATGCTGCCCCAAATAGATCCCAGGCCCCCGTGTCCCTGACGCAAATAA
>JABFEB020000033.1:12371450-12381559 GCA_019775895.2 Stomatorhinus ivindoensis | reverse complement strand
CATGTTCTCCCCATGTCGTGCAGGTCTCCCAAGGCATGTCTCTGTTTTTCCCGTAGTGTATGCTGGGGTCAGACTGACTTGTATCCCAGCCTTCTGCCCTATGCTGCCCCAAATAGATCCCAGGCCCCCGTGTCCCTGACGCAAATAAGTAGTTTGAAGACAGATACTACGCAAATGTAATGTTTCCTGAAAAGTAGCATTTTTACACATTTAATTTATAAAAATTTTCTGTTTACTGAAATACAGATCTTACGAATAGCTTCAGATGAAACTAATGGCTCTCATTTTTACAGGGGCAGGGCCTCAGATGCTCGGCCCCCAGCTGAAAGCCGATTGGTCCCCAGAGAGCCCCCTCCCTGTCACTCACCAATTCAAACTATATCATTGGCTATGGCAAGGTTGGCCCTTCTCTATGAATTATGGTCTCTCTTATTCCCCCACATGCGTAGAACTGCCCCTGCATCTACTGACACAAGCTTAGCTAAGCATATCATACCTTTCCTCTCTTCCCTCTATGTTTGACACGTATTATTATGCTATCTTACATTACAGAGAAGAATATTGATTTATTTTCTAATGTGTTGTTCCTGTCAGTTTTAATTATGGCAGCTGGCTGCTCTTTTTGAGTGGAGGCAGGTGGGATTGGCACAGTCGGGGTCATGGAGCTTAACAAGCGACAGTGAACAAATCCAAACACCGGCAGGACAGACATTTATCTGGGTTTATTGCACTGTGCTAATCAAAGTTTCTGGGGGAAGACTAAATTTGTCCTGAGGATCACATGATACTTTCTCCTGCCTCCCTGTGTGCAGGATGAGAGGATAACAAAGCGAGAAATGAGGAAATATCTTCCCCGCATCTCTCTGGCGCCATGTCGTAGCCGTGTCGTTCATTTGCATTCTCATTTTGTGGATTTCGCCAGTGCTGGAGGCCTCGTAGCAAAACCCGTCACCCTCTCGGCCATGTGTCATGAATTTATATGGCTGTCTGAAGTTTATAAGAGCATGTGCCGTACAGGAAACCCCCCCCCCCCCCCTCCCCATCAGCATCTGCCGCAATCTGGCGCTCTTCCAAGCTGCTGGGTGCCTGGATTAGTCTTTTTCAGGCTATGCTGAATGAGAACCCACATCATGGACAGCCTGGATGGCTTGTAACCCTTTCGCAGCACTTAGAATGTAACCGAATGTAAACTCCTAGAACTGCCCGGACACCGAGTGACACATGCTTAGCTAAGCATATCGTATCTCTCCTGTCTTAGTGTTTCTGACTGTTTTATGTTATATTATATTTTAACATTATGCCTAGCGTTAGATGTCCTGTTACCTATTATACATGATGTATTCATGAGACAAGACAGTTATCCGTGTTCCCTGGGCTGCATCGTACATTATTTCCTAGTTAGACCTTGAGTAGCCTGACGTGTGAACACTGGTCCCATGACAGCTTATCATTTTTGGCCCCCAACTCAGACCAGTCCAATCATGTTCTAAATGTTTTATGGCCCCGTCACTCAGGAGTCACTGTGGAATCATCCTAACCCCCCCCCCCCCGACCCCCCCCAGCGCTTTACGGCACCCCTGATTCTATTTTGCCTGACCTGCAACGCCTTCCCCGCGGTCTCTCCCAGAACTTGTACCAGAACAGGTTCCTGGGTCTGGCGGCTATGGCGTCGCCCACGAGGGGCTCCCAGAACCGGCGGCGCTGCAAGGAGCCGGCGCGGTACAGCTACAACGCCGAGCAGTACCACAACGGCCAGGCCCACGGCGGCGGGGCCGCCCTGCCGCGCTCCACCAGCGACGCCGACCTGGTGACCTGCGACAGCCGCTCCACCCTCACGGTCAGCAGCTCCGTCTGCACCATCGGCCAATCGCAGCACATCGTGCTGTGCTGGGACATCAAGGAGGAGGTGGATTCCGGCGACTGGATCGGCATGTACCTCATCGGTAAGCCTGATCATGGCCGGCTTTGCAGCAGATGCGCTTGAAAAGTAATTAATGCACAGGTTTAGGCTGTACTCTAGGGCCATGGCAAAAGCAGTAAACCCCTTTCCATATAAAAAATGGATCGGTTATTTAAATACTGGCTATATATTTATTGTCATTATCGTGGGTGCATTTGTTGGCTTAATAAAAACACCTTAATTTGTACTTGAGATCTGTTTTTTCGTTTAATTTGTATTTACTGGTAGCCAGAAGGACAAGAAGATTTTCTTTGTATACTTAAACTGCCTGTTTACTGTGTATATGACATGCGTGGGAGTTTTCCTTACACAAAACTGTACTGAGAGAAAAAACACAAAATGATTGGTTCAGAGAGGAAACCAACCACATTGTAGAGGAGGCAGATTTAAGCGGAGGCAGGGCCAAGACATTGGATTGGTTGGTCCTGCTTCCTCTAGTTGCTTGGACCTACCTCTATCTCTCTCAGCCAATCATTTTTCCTTCTGCCCTGTGAACATTTCTGTGTAAGTACAACTCCCACGACAATAGATTATATGACAATAAATTACATGACAATAAATTCTTGAATCTTGAAATCTGCAACTCCTGTGCTGATGTCATCCTAGGACCCACAGATAAATTAATCCGCCCCTGAAAATGCCACAGAAAAGGCACGAAAAAAACTACAGTACATACCTTATAGTAAACTTACCCATCTATAATCTATTCTGTTCTCAAACAGATTAAGGTCAGTGTAGTTTTCCTCATTAGTGTGCCTCTGTCTGGCTCATATCCTATGTGTCACTGGAGCCCTTTCCCCACCGCAGATTCAGCTTTGAGTCCATCCCCGCTGTTCCTGTGTGAACCGTTTGTAGCTAATGAGCACCCTTCCTGGTGGTAGCGCCACACTCCAGCAACAGTGATAATAGTCCGGGGTGAGAAGGAGCTTCCTTGATGTTCCCCATCATCAAGTCGTTAGTTATCCAGACCTCAGCATGAAAGCAGTTCTGTGGAAGACCTGGGTGTATTTCGCAGGCGTCCGCTACATTAGTGCCTCTGAGTTTATTTTTCATATTAGCCACGGACTGCATTCCCTTTTTATCGCCAGGCTTTAATGTATTGAGTGCCTCCTCAAATGAGAAACAAAAATAGACGATTAAAAGCACACGGCAGACAGAAGGGGGTTCTGAGTCAGTGTGTGTGTCCCGCTTTCCAGATGAGGTTCTGTCAGAGAACTTTCTGGACTACAAGAACCGCGGGGTTAACGGCTCCCACAGGGGCCAGATCGTGTGGAGGATCGATTCCTGCTCCTACTTCGCAGAGCGTAAGTGGTCACGTCACGGCTTGTGTGAAATCCCTGTTGCTGCATGGTTCTGGTTTGTTAACATGCCAACCTTTGGCTGCTTTCTGTGCTTTACAGCGCAGAGTGAGGGTGAAATACTTAAAGGAGAGCACTATAAAAACAGCCTTCAGGCTGAATCAAATGAAACTGACAGTCAGTCTAGTATCCTCCACTCCTTTGTTCTGTGTTTACACCTAAACAGATCTGTCTGGCTCTAGCTTCGATGATATCTAGCCACCTTTCAGTCATATTTAAATATGAAGTATGCTCTTGTTCAAATTAATTAAGACAAGTTGCAGACAGACTGAACGCAGTTAAGAAGTTAAGAGTATTAATTCATATTTATTACCTTGGGTCTGGATTTAGGACCTGGTGGATTGATAAAAAATGTATGGGAATGACCCAGGATGGGGAGCCAATCCGTCATAGTCTCTGCCCTGTTGGCTGTGCAGACTAGCAGGTCCCGGCCATTGCATGCATGTGTGTGACAGCTTGTTTCAATTATTTTGCACAAGGGTGCAAATATTTCCATGAGAGGGTTCAGTGGATTTCTGGGCAACCTGGTGATCTTACATTTCCAGGGTTGATGATGTTTGCAGTTCTTGTGTTCTTCCCATGTCATGCAGATTTCCTGTACAGTCCAAAGGCGGATGTAGTGTGTGATTGTGCTGAGCGAGTGCCCTGTGATGGACTGGCACCCCATGCAGACTATACCTTAGCCTTGTGTAATGAGTTGCCTGCCATTAGCTACTGGAGTCCCCATGACCCTGGCCAGCAAATTTGACTGGAGGTTCTGTGGGTTTCCTCTGGATGCTCTGACCTCCATCCACCTTCCAAACACATAAGGTTAAGTGAATTGATCTCTAAGATGATCATGCTATGTGAGGGCGTACCCAGCATTGGCCTGGCACCCAATCCCAGTTGTGCCCTGTGCAGCCTGGCATCGCATCTCAGGTGTGCCCTGCACTGCCTGGCATCCCATCCCAGGTGTGCCTTGTGCTGCCTAGCATCCCATCTCAGGTCTGCCCTGCTCTGAACTGGCATCCCATCCTGGCCGTACCCTATACTGCCTGGCATCCCATCCTGGCCGTACCCTATACTGCCTGGCATCCCATCTCAGGTCTGCCCTGCACTGGATTGGCATCCCATCCTGGCCGTACCCTATACTGCCTAGCATCCCATTCTGGTTGTGCCCTGCTCTGAACTGGCATCCCATCCTGGCCGTACCCTATACTGCCTAGCATCCCATCCTGGGTGTGCCCTGCTCTGAACTGGCATCCCATCCTGGCCGTACCCTATACTGCCTGGCATCCCATCTCAGGTCTGCCTTGCACTGAACTGGCATCCCATCCATTATTTGATATGTTTTTAACTGCAGTTTTATATGTGTGAACGGTGTGTCTCCCTAGCGATGGGTTGGTGCCCCAAGCTCGATTATTAACTGCTTTGTGCCTGTGGCTTATTGAACTGGGTGGAGACCCTGTAACCCTATGTATGAGAATCAGGTATAGAAGATGGATGGATGGATATTTTGCTTCACAAAGTCATTGCAAATATATGTGACACCAGTAAGTTTTCATTTACACTTCAGTGTGTGCTGGTATGTGTCCTGTGTGTCCAAAATAGCCTGAAATTAGTTCAGCCTCACCATGTGAACCAGCATGGAGATAGAATAAGAAAGATTGCCCAAATTTCAGTGTGCGGTGTTCTGAAATACTACCAGTGATCCCAGCTCACCAGGCTGCTGGTGTAGGTGACTGTCAGAAGCTGTAAAAGCTTCTCAGACTTTAATATTTTATTTATATCCTGTATAAAATCATTCCTTGTTTCTCTAGATGTGATGCGAAATGAATAAGCTCAGACCTAACAACAGATTCCCCCAAGTCTCCTTCCTTTGGACCATGAAAACCCCAAAGCATGCTGGGTAGGGTAAAATTCCGTCAGAGCCTCAGCCTTTAAAATGTACTGGAAGGAACTCGATTGTCCCTGTTTTTTTTGGTCAGATTTTCCAATGAGAACTTAAATATATATTTATGTAAGTACCGTGGCAAATCTGATTAACAAATTAAATTAACCTGACCCTCAGGATTTCTGGCTTACTGGAACTTTGTAAAATGCTGGGAATCTAGAGTGTCTTCAGCTAATATTGAAGTAAATAATACTGTTCATCCCCCCATCTCCTATGTGGTTATTCCCTGGATGTTTGAAGCCTATTCCAGGCACCGTAGGGCACAAGGCAGGGCTATAGCTCAGAGAGAATGCCAGTCTGTCACAGGGCATGCACAGCAACATTACAGGTGATTCAGAGACACCTGTGTGTCGAATGCAATAGCAGAGTTTACGGTACACTCTGAATAAATCATTAAACTTGGTCCATGCTGTTTGCATGAAACACGTCCCCGGGAGTTTCGTGCGTAAGTGAGCTATCTCGGGAGGACAATGGCATTTCTCTCAGACGGGTCCCCGTTTGTAATGTGACAGTGTGCCTGCCGGCTTCGGGTTATTCTGAGAGACGGAGAAACTGGAGCAGTCAGGATCGCATCTTCCCTGAGCCTCCCCAGAATGGTTACATGTCTATTTTTGCAATTTCATGGGTTTTATTTAGCATATGGAGTTCACGCTAGAATTCTGTACCAAAAACACCCACATCCCTATCAACAGGATCTATTCAGGATACGGATATTCATTTCTGTGATCCGGAAGCTGGCTTTATTTACACATCCACTGCAGAGGTTAGCATTCAGCAGCTGGAGCGATACAAAGTAATGAGTATTTTTTGTTGCTGAGTGGTTTCTTTAACGAAAAACGTATCCCTCCGTTTTCTGTAAAGTCATTTCTGTAATGACTTTTTCAGTACAAGCTCCAGGCAAGCTTTGAGCATGGATGAGGAAATACAGGGGACAGGACAGGGGACACCCCAGAAAGGAGGACATACACGCAGAAGCACAGAGAGCTGCCGTCATCCCTAAATCACTGGTCTTTGGTAGGAGAAAGCGTTGAGCTCTGCAGCCCTAGAGATATTAGCTTGCAACACTGCCCTCTGTAATGGTCCCCTGCCCAATGGCCCAGTAAAAGTCAGTCACCACACTTTATTCAGGTAGATGTGTTACATATTATCTTTGTGTATCCTCCTCCCATTGACTATAATTCTGTCTAGCACCCCGGGGTATAATATGTCCTCCCTCTTCCAGCCTATAGGGACATTGCTCTCCGAGCACAGACTTTGTCCACTTAAAGCACTATAGAGGTTGCTGGGAGACCGTTTATGATGTAATTATAATCATGTTATGATGTAATCACAAATACTTTTCCCGCCCCTTTGCACCGGTTCTCTGTTTTAAGTTTAAGATTAAGATGGACGTTATTGATTCCACGGGGAAATTCTGGAATGTTCTTCCTTTCATAACCTGCAGGACTAGAACTTACTAATTAATAGTAGTTTTCCCAAAGCAAGAACTATAGGGCTCCCAAAACAACTGGCCTCACCTGGGAAATTGCACTCCAGTCCTTTTCCTCACTGTTGTGCCTTTGTCATCCAGAACGTTGTGTCACATCCTGGACGCGAATCGGACACCTCTGGCTAAATCCGATTCTCCTTTCTCATGCACGTTTCTCCTGCCAGCGGAAACGAAGATCTGCTTTAAGTATTACCACGGGGTTAGTGGAGCACTGAGAGCGACCACCCCCAGCGTAACAGTGAAGAACATAGCCACGCCGGTGAGTATCACCCCCCACCCCCGAGACGTAACTGTCTGGAAGCCAAAGGCAGACCCGTCATCACGGTTTCGTATTATTGAGAATGAACTGCGCATTCGCTGGAATCGACCTGTTAAAACTGTCTAATGTTGAGATGAAAGGGAAAATGATAAGGAAATGATGATAAAATTTTGTGTTGGTAGCCGAGTGTTTTACTTAATACACATTTTGGTAGCGTAACACGCAAGGACCTTGGCTTGTAATGAGAGAATTCCTTTCATTTTTTGTTCTAGCCCCAACCTCGTAATACTGTACTATTATATTTAAGTGTAAAATTCCATTTAACTAAAGTGTTTGCTAAGTGCATCGATTATGACATTAGTCAGTGGGAGGAAGTTCCTCATATATGGTCCTGAACCTTTTATGGGCCTTTTATGAGGTGACTTGCAGATGAGGGCTATTGATTGGTGATCCCAGCTATCTGCAGCTAACCAGCAGGATTCCCAGAAATTTGGAGTTTAAGCTTTGCTGATGAAAGATTTACTTTTTCTGTCTAAGTGAATTGCTCCATCTCTTTAGGTACTTGGTTTTGGGAGGTGAATTTTTTGTAGGTTTTTTAGGTTTCAGCCGGTGTGGATCCTAGTGGCAGAGTTCCTCTGGGTCAGGGTCACCTTACTGTATGATCTCATTTCTCCGGATCAGCTTATTCTAGGCTTAAAGTAAATGAGCTGTGAATTGCCTCTTCTTCTTTCAGTTCAGAACATAAGAGTGGAGGTCTACTGTGGAGAATATTGCTGGTGTGTAGTTTTGTAGTATCAGATTGCCCCTGGGAGAAATGTCAGGGGCGAATTGACAGTGATGTACTCTTTGCCCCGTCCACCTGGCTCAGTCCCAATTGGGATTCAAGTTCAACAAACAGAAACCACCTTCTTTTGGCCTATTAATGTCACTCTTAAGCGGATACCTATGGCGCTTGTCTCTAACTGTTCAAGACTGGCTGTTTACCTCTAGCAGCTGACTAACGTGTGTTCCCAGGGGTCAGCTCTGATTGGCTACCCCTGCTGTGTCTCAGTCAGCCAATGAAGGAGATGTGTCAGCGGTCTGAGTTGCTGTTGCTTTCAACGGTGAACATACCAAACATTCAATTTGTAATTTCAGCACAGAGGTTTAGACATTTTGTTTGTCTAGGTATTTAATTTTGTGCTTAAATTTTACCATAATTTGGTGGCATGCTGGCTTAATGAATAGCACTGTTGCCTCATACCTCTGGGGTTGTGGGTTTGAATCCTAACTCTGCTCTGTGTTTGGGGAGTTTACATGTTCTCCTTGTATAATGTGGGTTCTCCAGCTTCCTCCCACTGCTGAACAGCTGTGTGTGTGTGTGTGCACCCCATTATGGTCTATAACTGGACTATACCCCAACCTTGTACCCCAGACTGCCTAGAACAGGCTCCACCCCATTGACCCAGGCCAAGTTAAGACATTATTTTACTCTATAGAGGCTGTATTTCAGATAACACGCATGGCTGGACATTTATAGGAGTCATATCTGGCAGTGTACACGTGAGCCTGTTTTGTCAACTCTATAACTACAAGTATCGTAAACCTGGTCTAAACGAGATGTTAATCAGTAAGAACTACACGACAAGAACTTCTGCGATCCAAGAACTTAACGTCGCGCTCCCCTCACTAGATGCTTAGTGCTTCTAGTCTGAGGTGATCACTACTATAATATTCCTGAGAGCCCACAACAAACAACCAAATAAATGAACGTAAGTGTGGCCTAACATGCTAACATCAGGGGAATGAGTGTGAATTAGAACAAATGGAACGTACCATGCGAATCGGGCCGGGGGGTGGTATTTGGATTCTGATATTAGGTTCCATGTCCCCTGTGTAATAGACATGCCTCAGGGTAAATCCTTAGCTCCGGGTGTTTTTCTGTATTTATAGTATATTTGTGCTTGCACTGCCTGAGCTCGAAGCCAATTTGTTAAATCTTAAGGTGGAATTTCAAATACCTTTGTTGGTTTTATATTGTGTTATCATAGAGCAATGGTTTTGTACAATTTCACCTTTTTAGGTGTTTCTCTTCCTCTCAGACAATAAGATATGCATCTAAATACTTGGATTATGATACGGCATAAAAAATAGGGCTAAACATAAGGAACAGACGTGCATCGATTCAACAGTCATTCTATACGATCTGATGAAAATATCATTTAGTTCAGATCTGATTGTATATAATATAGATTTAACATGTTTTGATTTACTCTATTTTTGAAGTAACCATCTGAGACTGTAGGTAACTGAAGTCAGTCAGAACATCTTAACATGAAAAGATATTACCTAAAATATGCAGTACTAGTACCGACACTGCATAAATTCATGAAAGCTCTGTCAGTTTCTGGCCAGTTTCCTTCTAAATTTAAATTGTTTTGAACTGATGTAATCACATCAGAGGCACTTTGACCAGATTTTTTAATCGATCTGTTTTTTCGTTACTCAAATAATTGTTCTAATGTTTCATCGGAATTTCACATAGCTATCAAAGACACACAAGCACTTAGAACTCTCATCGATTGCATATCTGTGTTGATGCTTAACACGCATATTACTTGCAGTTATGATTTGACAGAAAGCGTGTCGACGTGGGTATCTCGGCCCTGAGCGCGCACAGGAGCATCTTTGACTGATTCTGTCTAGCCAGGTTAAGAGGGAAATCCCCACGTCCTCCAGCGTGCCTGTCTCCCCAGGGCTTCCTTCTTCTGAGCGATGGCTTGAGATGCTCCCGATGGGAAAGAGCTGCTTTATTTTTATTTATTGCTTTCTTTTTATTGAATTTCGTTGAGAAATATTGTGAAATATTGTGAAATATTACTAATTAGATAAAGATGAAAGAAACTTTATTGATCCCAGGGAGAAATTCAGTATTTCACAGCCAACATAATAAATATAGTATGATAAATGAATAAATTGTAATGAATTACCATAATGAAATTCATCAAGAAAGTGATTAACAGTATTACATATAAGCACAGATTGCGGTTCTATGCGTGCCTTTTAATGTGTGTGTGTTCAAGGCCCCTGTCTGGCTGTCCGCAGTCGCGCCACATGACTTTGGGGGGGGG